>JARYGA010025639.1:0-47142 GCA_030545235.1 Helianthus tuberosus | reverse complement strand
TTGGTATTATTATCCTCCAAAATAGGTCAAAAGGAAATGGTATATATGTCAGGATCATGTCATACTCAGGTTTGTTCCTAAACTTTTATCAAAGGTTGATTGCTAACTGTGCTTAAATTCTGGGGCACTCATGTTTTAATTGAATGTTAAACCAAAATGAGTTATCTTAGCAAAAAGTTTTCATCATCTGGGGTACTAAACCATTGTCATTCAAAATTGACATTTGGCAAAACCTTGAATGAAAATTCTCAAAACTGTTGCTGGAATACTTGTCCTTCAGATCTGTACCATTTACCCTAACCACTGTTTTGTTCCAACGTCTGATCTCTAAACACTGTCCACTGCTGAAAGTTAACCACTGATCCCTCATTTTCTTGACAAGCAGTGATGTTCAAAATCAGTGTCCTATCCACTGATAGTTAAAAATCCTCCACTGTTTTCATTTTTTTTTACCATTGTAACCACTGATGCTTGATACGTCAGTGGTCCTTAAAAAAACTGCTCTCCATCCTTCATCCATTTCATCAGTGTTTGACACGTGGTCAGTTTTTAGCCTTCAGATCATAATAACCGCTGCCACATCAGCGATCATTTTTTTTAAAATAAAACCCTGCCCTAAACCCCAAACAGGGTTTTACACTGTCGAATTGAATTCCAAAATTCTCTTCTCATAGCAGTTTCCAACCCTTCTTCTCCAAAATCTTCAAAAACATTCTTCGTTCTTCTCCGCAAAAATGACAAAATCAAAGTCGAAATCAAAACCAAAATCACCACCACCCTCCAAAGAGGTCGATCAAACTGCCGAAGAATCCAACGAAATCCCATACAAATCACCGCACAACTACGTGGGTCTCCTCACAAAACCCACAAACAACCATACTTTCGATTCCATTCTCGACACCATATCTACATCAAAGTACAAAACTTTGTTGACAGTAGAGGCTCCCATATATCTGCAAACCCAGAGAGAGTTCTGGAAAAATGCTGTGCTTGAAAAACAAGATGACAAGACAGTAGCCATTAACTCCTCGATACAGGGAAAAGCAATCAAAATCACACCGCAATCAATCTCAGAAGTCTTCAAACTCGATGATCTGAAAGGTAAAACTTCCTTTGACAAAAACGAGTTAAAAGCTGATTTTCTGAAAAGGGGATATGCAGAACAATCAAAGGTAGATACCTTACAAAAAGGTTATTTCCCGTCTGCACCCAGATTTTTATTTCACACACTTTTGATGTGTGTTTCTAATAAAACATCTTTTAACGAAATACCATTGAAGATTCAATGCCTGGGCTATGCTATTTTAAACAATAAAGATTACAACTACTCCCAGGAGATCTTCAATGACATGGTAAAGAATGTTGATAGCAAATCATTTCTTCTTTTTCCAAGATTTCTAAGCTATTACTTTAAACAAAAATTTGAAAAAGAGGATGAAAATTTGCCCAAACAAGGTGTCCATTTTCAAATAAAAGGTTTAACAATTGAAAAATTTTCAAGAATGATGGCACCAATAAAGTTAAAAGCAAAGGTGCCTGAGCAGACTTTAGAAACTGCCACTGATCCTCAGGCAACTTCTGCTGAGCCCACTGCTCAAGGTGATCAAAGCAGCACAACCACTGCTTTGAAACCCACACCTGACATCACCAAAAAAACCAAAAGAAAAACATCCAGAAAACCCACCAAACCCAAAACAAAGGCAACTCTGGAAGATGAGATCCCAGAGCACCTGCCTGTGACAACACAAATGTCACCACAAACCACTGCTGCTACTTCCTCACAGCAGTTGGAAGAAAGATCTCAACCCATGCCTGAAACTCCTCCTGCATCCTCACAAAAGGATCAGGTTGTAATCACAGGGACACCAAATTATGA
Source organism: Helianthus tuberosus (assembly GCA_030545235.1). NCBI lineage: Eukaryota > Viridiplantae > Streptophyta > Magnoliopsida > Asterales > Asteraceae > Helianthus > Helianthus tuberosus. The sequence goes on along the minus strand of JARYGA010025639.1, from coordinate 45,266 downwards.
AGCTCTAGATCCACTTGGCTCTATCTTCCACAGTCCTGATCCCAAGGACATGTCTCTTTCAACACCTATACCCTCACCAATCATAATGCCATAATCCATGCTACCCTTGTTGCATGCAGCTGCTATAGCCCAGACACAAACCAGTTCCTCTCTATCACCTATCACTGAGAGTATGCCCCTACAAGTGACTGGGTCTGATGCTACTACTCCTGCTATCCCAGCAACAATTGAGGAGGTTACACCCCCTGAGTTACAAGTAACTCTCGGTGGTAGTTCAAGTGGAGCAGCAACTACAACTGGTGGATCAACAGATCTTCAGTTGGACAGTTGTTTCATAAGTAAGACTCCCTTGAAGGCAATTTCTTCCATGGCAACTTTGGTAACCACTAGTGAGTTGGATCTAACCATTGGTACCATCAAAGGTTTATCGAGTGCTGAAGAAAGAAGTCCCCAGTACCAAGAACAAGGGGCATCAATGGGTGATTTTTGGGACTCTGTTCCTAAGTCACACATTGATATAACCACTGCTGGTGGGGATTCAGATGATCCTACTAAAGTAGGTGATGATTCAAAATATCAGGAATTGACGGACAGAGTTGAAAAACTTAAAGATTCAGTTGCTGAAATAAAGAATATGGTGCAAGAGATTTTAAAAGCTCAAAAAGCACAAGCCACTGCTGTTCCTGCTCAAGCACCTGCACAACATGCATTTGCTGCAAATGAGCTTTGGAATATTTTTCAACCCATGCTTGAAAAACAGCAACATATGGCTGATAAAAAACATGCTATTCATGTACAAATGCTGACCAACATGGTGGAATCAAGGTTTAAAGACACTCAAGCAGATATCAAGGCTATAAAGGCTAGCATTCAAAGCGCCTCTGGCAAAGTTCCTTCTTCCATATCATTTCTTGTTAACCCCCCTTCAGATAATGCCAAAAAGGGGGAGAATATCAAGCTGTTGGGAAAAATGAATAAAATGGGAATAGAACATGGCCTTTGTATTGAGCCTGAAAAAGAAAAAGAAAAAGAAAAACAGGTCTCAAAACCTGTTAGTCAAACAGCTGATACACCAGTAGTTACAAAAACTGCTGTCAGTAGCCAAACAGCTGCCATGTCATCAACACACACATCTTCAACACACACCACTCTACCACACACCACTACAACTACTGCTATACCACCATCATCTACAATCACACCATCGCCACTGCCTCCTGTCATAAAACAGAAGACTACAGATGTTACAACATCTGGTGTAATGACAACAGCAGTTGAAACACCAGTTGTTTCAACAGTTGTTAGTCAATCATCCACCACTGCTCTCACTTTCCCTACATCACAACCAAAGCTCTTCAACAGAAAAAGAAAGCCAATATCTGCCGATGAGGGTATACAAGATCTTTCAAAAAGAAGATTCTCCTCACTCATAGGTTACATGCCACCAGATGATATGGATGATTACCTCAAAATCAAGGCAAGGCAAGCTAAACTAAGAGCTAAAGTTGAGAGTGAACGTGAACGTTTAAGCGAAGATGGCATTGCTAAAAGACTGGAGTTCTACTTCACAAAAGTAAAGCAGATCGAAGAGTTTGCACAACACCTAAACAAAGAAAAGGCTGATCAAAAGAAAAAGTTAAGGAAACAATATCTAGCCTACATCATGAAAGAGAAATTCTATCCTGCTAAAGAACAACAGTTCGAAGAATGGCCAATAGTCGCTCTAAAGCATGAGGCAAAAAGGATTGAGAAAATCAAGAATGATCCTACAAAGAAGAAGAATGCTCCAAACTGGAGAAAATACAAAAAGCTCATTGCTGACCTAACTGCTGAGTATAAGAGAAAGAAAAGGGAGCTGGTGGATGCAAAAATGGACACTGCTGAAGCCATATCAAAATGGTCAAAACAGCAGACTGATGAAGCCTATGAAAGGCTAAAGAAAAGAAAGATAACTGTTTCAAGCACTTCAAAGAAGCATGAACAAAGAATGAAACTTGAACAGCAGATAGAAAACCTCAAAACACTGTTCCGGTCTACTTTTGTGACAAACCAAGAAGAAAAAGAACAGTTGACCAGTGAAGAGGTTAAAGAAAAGGAAGTTGAGTACTTCACAGAATCCATCATGAAAATGGGTCTAAAAGAAGAAAGCTCAGAAAAACTTCAAAACCTTTTTAAAAGGATATTAACCAAACCTGCATCACCAAACACTTCAACAGACATGACAGACATTGAAAGGCAGGAGCTGATTGAAAGAGAAACTGCAGAAGATATAGCTGCAGCAAACGATGTCATTGAAATGGCTTTCAAAAGAATGTCTGAAAGTCTGCAAGTTTTCACAAGGACAACATCTCCCAACTCATCTTTAAATAAATCTCTCCCGAGAAATCCATTGGGTTCAAAAGTACTAAAGTGGATGTCTGACCAAAAGACCCACGTATTGACTATAGTCAGATCCAATGGAGATGTGAAGTACATATCAAGGAAAGAAGCACTAGGCCTTAGTGTTCAAGATTTGCAGGATCTCCTTGAACTTACACTGTGCCGGGATGAAGATGATACAAGTTCCAAAGCATTTGAAGAAGAATTTAAAAGAAAAGCAAGGGAACTACTGATGAGTAATAAAGATCCAGAATAATGACAGGTTTTGGCATTATCTGTTCCAGGGGGAGATTGTTGGGATTGAACCCTACCAGAGGAATAGATAATGTAAAGCCAAAACCTGGTCGCAACAGTGGATTCACAATAAGCAGACGTTTACTCTAAGCTCTCCCCTTGACAGTGGTTACCTATCTGCTGATACACTCCTAGTACTGCTCGGAAGAACAACTGATGAACCAAACACTGATGGAACAACTAAAGACTGCTAAAAGGCAAACACTGAGCTCTATCTACTGCTGTCTCTTAAGTACTGCTGAAGACCCAAGCACTGCTCATTCAAAGACTGATCACCTTTTGAAGAAAGCACTGATGATCAAGTAATCAGTGCTTAGGCCACAACAGTGGAACGTGAACAGTGTTAGACTTGTTTTGTATTTTATTATCAATCAGTTGTTAGACATCAGTAGTTTGTATAGACCAGTGTTTACAGGTTGTTAGGCTGTTAGATGTCACTATCATGGTGACGTCAGCTGAGGTACATCAGTAGTTTGGTTTGCCTATAAATATGACAGTACTCTGTACTGTTATATTTGATTCGTTTTGAGAGAGTTCTTCTCCTCAATTCAATCCTTTCATCTTGTGCAACCAACTCTGGAGTATCAGGCTAAGGGGGAGTTTAGTCTGTAAACTTGCATTGTAACCTTTTGCTTTTGATGTAATCTTTCAACTCTATGAAAAGCAATTGTTTATCAAACTATATTCTCCTTTGATTGTGTTTACAAAGTTTGTTATTCATTTCCGCTGCACTTAAAACTGTTCATATCTATTTGATTTGTTCAAATCTCACAAACAAACACAATCATGAGAGCCTCAGATCCTAACAATGAGACTGTGCACTATCACTAGGAACCACTACAGAATCCTCTTCTATCTCCATAGCTATGTGAACCTCAATAGCAGGAGCCAAAATATGGATGATAGGGATCTTGATATCCTCTGGAATTTTCAATGATGATCCAAGATTGGCCAATGCATCAGCTTCTGCATTCTCTTCCCTAGGTACCTGTGTCAAACTAAAAGAAACAAAAGAGAGTGCCAATTCCTTGACTATCTTTAGGTATTTGATTAATCGTTCACCTTTAACAGCATAAGATCCATTAAAGTGATTAGTAATTAACAATGAATCTACATGTACCTCAAGATACCTGATCCTCATATGCTTGGCAATTTGCAAACTAGCTATCAAGGCCACATATTCAGCCTCATTATTAGTAGTTTGAAACTCACAGGCTATTGAGTGGGGTATTATGTCCCCCTGTGGCGATTTTAGTATTATTCCAAGTCTTATTCCATTGACATTAGAGGCTCCATCAGTGAAGAGTACCCAAGGATCCTTAGTCTCTTCAAGCTGCTGAACTTCTAACTCAGCTTCTATTTGTAAGTCACTACTAAAATCTGCCACAAAGTCAGCTAAGGCTTGGGATTTAATGGCAGTCCTTGGTTCATATCTTATATCATAAGCACTAAGCTTCACTACCCATTTAGACATCCTTCCTGACATTTCAGGTTTCCTGAGAACATTCTTAATTGGAAAATTAGTCTTAACAATAATGGCATGAGTTTCAAAATAATGTCTTGGTTTAGTAGATGCCATAATCAAAGCAAGGATAAGTTTTTCTATATGTGAATACCTGGATTCAGCATCAAGCAAACTCTTGCTTACATAATAGACAGGATGTTGTGTACCTTCGTGATCCTTAACAAGGATTGCACTTACTGCTTTAGAGGATACCGCTAGATATAAGGATAATATATCCCCTTTTTCTGGTTTCATCAAGGCAGGAGCCGAGGATAGGTAATCCTTAAGGGCTTTGAGAGCTTTTTCATGCTTTTTAGTCCACTCAAATTTCTTGTTCTTTCTCAAAATGTCATAGAATTCCTTGCACTTTTCTGATGACTTTGATATGAACCTATTCAAGGCTACGATCCTTCCTGTCAGCCTTTGCACATCCTTGGCGTTGGCAGGAGATTTGATATTCACAATTGCCTTAATTTGCTCAGGACTTGCTTCTATGCCTCATTTTGTTACCATGTCACCTAGGAATTAGCCTGCTTTAACACCAAAGTGACACTTTGAAGTATTCAACTTCATATTGAATTTGTCAAGGATATCGAATGCTTCCTCCAGGTCTCTAAGGTGATCCTCAGCTCTCTTGGACTTAACCACCATGTCATCTATATAGACTTCCATAGTGTGTCCTGCTCAGAGGAGGTGGAGCAGCTTGTCTACCTCCTCCTGGATAATGGAATTCCTCTCAGGTGCAAACTTTCTTCTCTTTTGGTGTATGGGTTTGAATGACATGTCAATACCAAGCTTATGAGTAGTAATTATATCTTTAGAGATACCTGTCATGTCTTCATGCTTCCAGGCAAAGGTAGTTTTTCTCCTCTTAAGGAAGGATACCAAATCCTGTTCAATGTTGCTGAGAATCCCAAATCCTGTTCAATGTTGCACTACCAAGCTTTTACACTTTATTTATCTCGTTTGACTTATTCGTGTGAGATTTCATTACTCATGAACGTCAAACTTCATCCTTCATTCGACCAGTTCAACTTTAAAATAGTTGAACACAGTTATCAAAATTTCTTTTTGCAATTTCTCATCGTCTTTTAGTCATGACTCTTAATCCGAGTCCTTTGACTTTCTATTTCGCGTTCCCGTCTCTTGGTTTACGCATACTTTCAAAATCCTACCCATCTATCGGGTATATTTACAGAAGTTATCATCAAGTAACCATTCTTATATGGTTTTAGACGTCACTTTAATTTATTTGGTCATCTTAGCGAAATTCATTGTTTTTATTCAGTCGAGTCTTTTGTTCTTTAGTCTACCCCCATTGACTTGTCTGTGTGAATTTCATCACTTATAACAGTTAAACTTTATCCCCTATGTCTTAGCATTCACATTAGTTGGTTCATATTTTCATTTACTTTAATCTTTGTCGCTTCTCTCATGCTCGTTATTCTAACGTAATACGCTTCCGTCGTCCGACTTACGTTTACGTTTACTATCAACATTTTACTTATTTGACTCATTTGGGTGCCTTTTTAATTTGTCCCTTTAACCCCGTCCTTACTACATCGGAGGTAAATGTGTCCGCTATAAGAAGTTCATGGTATCATATGCCACTACTTACTTGGCCAGAGTAAGCGATTAACACATGACACGCATGACCTTTTTATAGTTTTCACATCACACCCTATGTAAGTAATGCCTCTATTTGTTTCTCTTGGAAACAATATCCCGAATACATTTTCTATTCGGGGTTTTCCAAGTTTTTAATCTACATATGCAACTTTCAATTTCTACATATTTGTTGCATATTACTATTTGTGCAATTAAATTTAAAATGTGCACCTGGTAATGCTGGTCCTAACGGGCTTCTCTTGCCATTAGCCTGTTCGCGCCCGCCACGCGATTTAGGTCCTTGATGAGCATACTCTTTGGACCGTTCCTCTATCAAGTCCACGATTTGTTAAACTCTCGCTATCTTCATATGCGAGTGTCCTTCAACTAAAACATTTACAACAGTTAGTAATTTCGATATTAATAAATGCACGTGTTGTAATACAAGGCCTTTTACTGCACGTGATTTCGTTAACTATACTAATCATTTTCGTTGGTGTAACGTGTATTACACAATACCCTTTGTGTTGTTCACAACACTTTAATCCTACTAAACTATTAACATACATGTACTTACCGGATTTGCGATCAAGCTTCGAACCGAACACACTTTATTCTTTAACCATGAGCTCTAATTACCAACTTTTAACACCCTGTCTATTTATTTAAGGTTTTCGTATAATTATCGGTAATTAAATGTGTGAATACGAAAGAACATGCTTATAAAAATACGGGTTTATTTAAAACTTTTACATTAAAGGTAATACAACATAATGTAAATAAATTTGCCGTTTAAAAATTAACGACGAAACAACAAGCGAAAGCTTCTTTTTCATGTGTTCGGCTCTTCTTCGAGCTTGACCGCCCTCCGTTGCTGGATAATATACCTACATTTCATAAAACATGAAATGAGTTAGTCATTTGGCATTTCAAAACATTTTCAAACCAGTTTGTGGGTCAAAATAAGCCAACAACAAGATCAACAACAATTTCTAAAATTATAAGCTGTCGCGTGTCGCGACGACGTTCTCAAAATCTGTCGCGTGTCGCAATGGTTGTCGCGTGTCGTGCCCCAGGCTATGACCTCCATCACGTGGCACGGGGGAAACCATTTTCCAGCAGGTCTGTCTCTGGAACCTGCATGTCTATCCAGCTATAGTTTTAGTCGTAAATCGAACTTTAAAGTGTCATAACTTTTTATCTACAAGCCTGTTTTACCCGATTCTTTTTCCTACACGATCGAAATTTAATTCTCCATCTCATGGAGTCAATACCTGATATTAAACTTCTTCAAAAATTCAGATTTCAAGCTCTCGGCTTGAAATCCCTTTTTAACACTTTTGACCCGTTTGGGGAATTTAAGCTATTTAGTCTAAACTAACTCTTTTCTTTTCACACGTCGTTATTCCACATCTAAAATATATGCTTAGGTTCCACCACGACTACTTTTGTGGTATATTTAGCATATCTACTTATTAACCCAAATTTACCCTTCGGTCGGTCATTTTACGCAACTGGCCCATTTTAGGCATTTGATCCACAAATGTTTATGCCTATAACTTATATTCATGTTTAATGATTCCCCAATCAAAACGCAATTTCCTAATCAACCCATATGGGTCGTTTTCCCGATTTACCCATCAAAGGCGTTTTGGTCAATTTTAGTCCCTCATTTAACGACGAAGGACTTTCAATAAATATTTGACCAAAATCGCTCGTCTAACTATAATCTTATTTATGCTTACCTGGCTCTGGTCGACATTTTAACCTGTTTTAATACCTTGTCTCAATGATTTACTAATTCATAGCATCGCTAATTCGCAAGCCATTTTATCCTGCGAGTATAAGACTTGACAAACACTTAGTAGTCGTTATATGTCAAATGGTATCAACATTGCCATTTGACCCGTTTGGTCTAAATGACCAAACATTTTGCGCTTATATATAAATAGTATTTATTTACCAATTCGTTAAGTAATTCGTTTCGATTTCTCACCATTTAGTTGTGTCTCATAAATCCGTTTCTGACACGTTTAACTCAACATGGCTTATGCCACTTGGTGTCGTTTCATACTTCAACCTTTATCCATTTATACGTGACTAAATCGTCGTTTTCACTTTTTACTTCGTTTAGGCTTACTTATAAAGTAGTCATTCGAAAACTCATTTTATATATTTCATCACATGACCAAAATACCGTTTCAACCATTTTTACAATTAAACATGGTTTTCATGTTTTGATATGTTCCGACCCATATCAATTTGTGTCGGAACCGTATTTCGATTATAACCTTTGTTGTGTTTATAACTTATAAATAAATGTATATCCTACAAAAGGGTGTAAGTTTTACTTACCTTGCATCCAATTATGCTCTTTTTCCGCATACTTGATCCGTTTGACCCGCTTCTTTCCCAAGTCTTCATCTAGCTTGTCTAGAGTCAAACTATCATCATCACAATTCGTAAGACGGTTAGATTAGTCATAATCATTTACAACTATCCCATCCTACGGGTTTTATGTCGAATTTATCATTCGTCCATATCAAAATTATCATTCGATCTAATCATTGATCGGTTTGACTTTTTAAAAGTCAATTGACTTATCAACATATTCAAATGCACATTTGGTTCAATGAACTCACTTAGGCATATTTCATCCGAACTCTTAACGAAATCAAATTTTACATACTAACTAGTAGGCCGCGATTTCATTTCAGCATTTCATATCACTAAAAATGGGTTGTTTTTGGTGACTTGTTTAACCTGTTTACAAGTCTTCAAAAAGTATGATTTTTTTATGTGGCGTACCTCTCAGAGGGTTAGGCCTTGTGTTAAAATTTCAAGATCTAACTCTTTACCAAAAATTCGTAAAAATTCTTTTACTAAGCTGCAATCAGATTCATCACTTCTGACTGCAGCTTATGGAAAAATTCCTTAAAAATTCCTCGTTTTTCTGATTGCCGAAATTCCAATTGGAGATTCTTTTAATCACTTAAAATTTTCTACAATAAGAATTTGAGATCATAACTCAATTTCTAAATTGAGTTATGACATTCGTAATGGGCTGCAAATTCTGCCAGAAAACGCAGCTTGAACCCTTGATACGGAAAAATTCATAAAACGCTCAATTTTCGTTGAAAAAATGCGATTCCAGTGGGGTATTAAAGATATTTCCTGGAATTACATTTTAGACTCAAGAAACACATGTTTTTGTTATGTTTTGTTCAAGGTACAGCCAATACAAGTCGGCTGTAAATTCTGATCAGAACCTGTTTGATTTCAGCTTTCAATTAAAGCATGTTCATGACTTCGTAACACTGGTTTTAGCAATCAAAACCCTAAAAACATCACATACATGAATTATTTACCAATTTCATTACAACATTCCAAGAACCCATCTCAATTATGTATGATTAAATACTCAAACTTGCAAATTGTTTAAGTATCTCGCATCAACTATCGATTATGACGATTTCTAGCACAAACATATCATCATCTTTATTATTTAGTCAAAACCCACTTAGCACATACAAGAGTAATCATCAAATCCCTAGTTTCTAACACCAATTCTTCAAGTTTTCAACTACGGTTTGTTTCTAAACATGAATTCAACATATATATCACTCATACATTCAACATTCATCCTCGAATTTTGATTATGAGTGTTCATCATAATTTCTAGACATCACCAAATTACAAAATTTGACATACCTTACGATCTCTGAGCTTAGGTGATCACGAATTTGTGTTCATGCATCGATTTGGGGCTATAATCAACCTTTAATTTGATGATTTTGGTGAACTAGGGTTTGCACCCTTTTTCCTCTTCTCCTGGTCATTCCACGCACACACACCTTGTGTGTGTGTGTAATTTTTTTTTAAACACAAGTTTCACAACTTACAACCTTAGTCCCTTTTGTTTCAACCTTTTATAAAAAGGTTCCTTAATTCTTGCTTTCTTAATGTTTTTGCTTAATTACTCAATACTAACTAAGTTAATTATTCCTAGTTAACTTAGTGGGTTCCGGGAGTTATAACCCGTTTTATTTTAAGTGCCGTTAACTCGCGCCTCTTCTTGGCTTTGTTTTCTCAAACCATTTATTTTCCTTTTACTTAATATTAGGATTATGTGTTTAAATCCTAATATCCACCGGGTTAATTTTACCACCATGGGTATTTTACCCGTATTTTTAGTATAACAGGGTTTGATTACCGAACCTGTTTTCGGGGTGTTACATCCTTGGACATCCCACACCTTGATGTTGCTACAGCAGTCCAAGCATTCAAGATGGGACTACCAAAGGAAGTCAGAATCCTCATATAAGCCATACCGCTCTAAGCCATATGGTAGGAATGGCAGCAAGAAAATAAATGTTGTTGAGGATGAGGATCCTAAGGAGTATCCTGAATTGTCTGAATATTGTTTTTCTGTCAATATACCTGAGCTGATCTATGCTATGCAGGGTTTAGGAGACAAAGCAAGGTGGCCCAGGAAGAACCAACAGAAAGCTGATTGGAAGGATAAATCCAAGTGGTTCGCCTTCCATGAGGATTTTAGACATGTTACAGAAGATTGCATTGCCCTGAGGAAGGAAATAAGCTATCTGCTGAGCAAAGGATATCTGAAGGATCTCCTGGGAAGAAAGAAGAATAAGGGTCGGGATACTGAGAAGGATCCTGAACGAGCAGCATCACCTCCTTCGGATGCCAAGATAATTAACTTTATTTCAGGAGGATCCGATATCTGTGGGACCTCTTATTCTGCAGCAAAAAGACATGCAAAGGAGGCTAAGGCAGAAAGGGGAGATAAGCCAACCAGGATGTCAACCCTCACAACTGATAAAGTGATCACGTTCGACAATGATGACAGGGATACTGTCCAGGATCCTCACCATGATGCTTTGGTAATAACTTTATATGTTGCTAATCATTTTGTGCGCAGGATACTGGTGGATAATGGCAGCTCCGTCAACATAATTCAGCTGGAAACACTGAAGAGGATGAATGTATCCCCGATGGATATTACTTAGATATCCACTGTGCTTGTTGGGTTCAGTGGAGAAGCCAGGAATACCGTAGGAGAAATAAAGTTGCCTGTGTATGTTGAAGGGGTCAACTCAATGCAACGCTTATGTGTTATGGACTCCTTATCCTGCTACAATATTATATTGGGTAGGACATGGATCCATTATATGAAAGTTGTGCCATCTACCTATCACCAGTGCATCAAGATACCTACCCCTTGGGGGGTTGTCAAAGTGGAAAGTGATCAACAAGAAGCGAATGAGTGTTATTCTTCTTAGATGAAATCCTCAACAAAGCCCAACGCAGCATAGCAATTAAAGATGCGAGCCCAGGATATTGTGGAGGCTTCAGAGCAGGATGTTTAGAAAATTGTCCTAGATCAGGATAATCCAGATATCTCGGTGCTCGTAGGAACCAATGTCCCTCAGGATATTGAAAGTGAATTAACTAACTTTTTGAAATGCAGGATGTCAACATTCGCATGGAAACACGAGGATATGACAGGTATTTCCAAGGATATTATAACTTACAAGCTCGGAATTGATAGGTCTTTCAAGCCTGTCCAACATAAACGAAGGAAGTTCGCTCTAGAACGGAACACAATCATTCAGGAAGAAGTTGAAAGATTATTAAAGAGCAAGATGATTAGGGAAGTGAAATTTCCCAAATGGCTAGCGAATGTAGTTGTGGTGCAAAAGAAAAATGGGAAATGGAGAGTTTTTGTGGATTACACAGACTTGAACAAAGCCTGTCCCAAAGACCCATTTCCTCTACCTCATATTGATTCAATGGTGGATGCTACTACCGGCCATGAGATGTTAACCTTCATGGATGCATCCTCAGGATTCCAGCAGATCCAAATGGAACCTTCAGACCAGGAAGATACTGCTTTTATGACACCGAAAGATATTTATTGTTATACTGCTATGCCTTTTGGTTTAAAAAATGCAGGTGTAACATACCAAAGATTGGTGAACATGATGTTTAAAGACAAGCTGGGGGACACTATGGAGGTGTACATCGATGACATGGTAGTAAAATCTAAAAAGGCTGAGGATCACCTCCAGGATATTAAGGGAACCTTCGATATCCTGGACCAGTACAACATGAATCTAAATCCTGCCAAATGCCATTTTGGAGTGGGAGCAGGAAAGTTTCTAGGATACATGGTGACCAAAAGGGGGTATAGAAGCAAGCCTAGAGCAGATTAAAGCTGTCATGGATATCAAATCACCTTCAAATATGAAAGATGTTCAAAGATTAACAGGGCGAGTAGCAGCATTAAACAGGTTTATATCAAGATCCTTGAAAAAATGCAAGGAATTCTATGATATCCTGAAGAAGAATAAGAAATTCGAATGGGGAGAGAAACATGAAGCAGACTTCCAGGAATTAAAGCAGTATCTCTCAATTGCACCTCTATTGATGAAGCCCGAGGATGGTGAACCATTATCCCTATATCTTGCAGAATCAGGGAATGCAGTAAGTGCTGTCCTGGTAAAGGATCATGAAGGTCAGCAGTATCCTGTCTATTATGTTAGTAAAAGTTTGTTAGATGCTGAAACTAGATACTCACACTTAGAAAATTGATATTAGCCCTAGTTATGGCATCGACCAAGCTTAGACATTTTTTTGAGACACATAGGATTCTTGTTAAAACTAATTATCCTGTTAAAAATGTGCTTAGGAAACCTGAGATGTCGGGTAGGATGGCTAAATGGTCCGTAAAGTTAAGTGCCTATGATTTAGTATATGAACCTCGGAATGCTATAAAGTCTCAGGCTTTAGGAGACTTTGTGGCTGATTTTAGTAGTGATATTCAAGATAAGGCCAACCTAGAAGTACAACAACTAGGTGAAAGTTCAGAATTTTGGATATTACATTGTTATGGGTCATTTTCTAAACATATATCCTGACTAATATTCTGGCTTTGATTGTTTATTTGTGATCAGGATACCGGATCAGGATATTGGTGACATCCTGATACGATATCCTGGTAGTAACTGATTTAACCATGTGCAGATTAGAAGGTGCAAGTCTCCAACGTTCAAGTGGACTTCTTCCCCTCAAGACTCGGGCAAATCAGTTAGCTTGTAGACGTTGAACCCGAAAGACCAGGACTGCAACGTTCGTATGGGGAATATCCGCCGAATCCCAGATTAATAGGATATTTAGTTAGTTTTCTTTTACTATAAATAGATTGATCCGATCAGATTAAGGCACACTCTCTTATGCACACTTTTTCTCTCTTGTTGCAAACAATCACTACACACAAACACTTGTACTCGAATTACATTGTAACACCTAGTTGATCCGCATCATATCCTGCACTGTATCCTGATATTTGAAGTAATAGAAGAACAAGGCAGCTGCGATTGTCAGCTCCCGAGGTTTTGTGCCGGCGATCTAGATTGATCAAGGGCTTTCCTAGTACATCACGTGTCATCCTTTACATTTTCGCTCATTGTTTGATCAAAGATACAACTCTATATCCTGAGCCGTATCCTGAAACTGTTTTTGCAAATAACTTAACTAGCATATTTTCAACACACATATCTAGCACACTACCTTACTTAACTAATTTGATCACTTAATTGCTTCGGTAATTTTTGACCAAAACAATTTGGCGCCCACCGTGGGGCAAGTGGTGTTATTTCTACTAAAAGCTTTTGCAAAATCGTTATTTGGTTTTCTATTTTCAAAAATTTTTGCTACACTATTTTCAATGGCCTCGAGATCAAACATGAGCTCTTCCACCATGTCTGCTACAACCTCTGCAACAATTGGTTCGGTGCTTCCACCACCTCCTCCGAGAATGCAAGCCTCTTCACAGGGAACTGAAAGTCATGTGGCTCGGGATGTTATCCCCGCTCGCAATATCCAGGGATCTGGTCCTGTTTTGGCTTCTAACGAAGAAATTCTAAATTTGTTTGGTAGTGTACAGGAACAGATGTGGCAGCAGCAGGAAACTAATCAGATGCTGATGAGAGAGATACAACTCTTGAAATCCGGCCCAAGTAGGCCTGCTGAAGATACTGTCACTCCCTTGCAACCTAGGGCTTTGAACTTCAGTTCTGCAGTTTATACTGAGGATAACCAGGGGAATATTGTACCTAGCCATTCCCAGAGCCATACTCCTGAGATACCCTCTTCAGTAAGAGTATCAACTGTGAGAAGCTCAGGATATGCTTCAGGATATGGCCAGAATCCCCAAGCTAGTAATGTATCTAATAATAATAATACTCTTGCTACTAATGGTGTTGGATCTTTGCAGGATGCAGGTATGACATTAGCATTTTCTAGGGAGCTTCAAAAACTGAAGGACATGATATCCAGTGTACCTGGGGTGGTTCAGCCAATTCCTGAAGTGTCCCAGGACAGCCACAGGAAATCCCAGTTTGCATATCCCATTTATGATGCTGAAATCCCAAAAAGATTTCAAACCCCCAACATGAAACTCTATGACGGAACTACGGATCCTGAGCAGCATATTGCCCAGTATAGGGAAAGGATGGAAATCAACCCTATCCCTCCAGATCTCAAAGAAGCATGCTTGTGCAAGGGTTTTGGTTCTACCTTAACAGGATCAGCCTTAAAATGGCTCTTAAACGTTCCTCCTCACTCAATTATTTCATTTGCTCATTTAGTTAATTTATTTAATAGTCAGTTTTCTTGCAGCCGGAGTTTTGAGAAACTAACCAGTGACCTTTACATGATAACTCATGGACCTCAAGAATCCTTGAGGGATTATGTGAACAAGTTTAGTCAGGAATTCTTGGATATCCCACATCTTGATGTTGCAATGACAGTGCAAGCCTTCAAGATGGGGTTGCAAAAGGATTCTCAATTTTATCAAGATCTTGTAATGAATCCCTGCAGGAATCTGGACGAAGCTCGTAACAGGGCTTTAAGATACATTCGGCTGGAGGATGATAAAAAGATGCAAGAGAGAATGAATTAGTCCACAACCAATGAGTCAACCAACAGGAAATCATAATCCTCGTATAAACCATATCGCTCAAAGCCATATGGCAGAAATGATAGCAAAAAAGTGAATGCTATTAAAGACGAGGATTCTGAGGAGTATCCTGAGTTGTCTGAATATTGTTTTTCTGTTAACATACCTAAACTGATGTATGCTATACAGGGTTTAGGAGACAAAGCAAGATGGCCCCGAAAGAATAAGCAAAAGGCTGATTGGAAGGACAAGTCCAAATGGTGTGCCTTCCACGAGGATTTCGGACATGTTACTGAGGATTGCATTGCTTTAAGAAAAGAAATAAGCTATCTCTTGAGTAAGGGATATCTGAAGGACCTCTTGGGAAGAAAGAAGAACAAGGGCCAGGATCCTGAGAAGGATCCTGAACGTGCAGCATCACCTCTTGCGGATGCAAAAATAATCAACTTTATTTCAGGAAGATCCGACATCTGCGGTAGATCATATTCTGTGGCAAAAAGACACGCGAAGGAAGCCAAAGCAGAGAGGGGAGATAAGCCAACAAGGATGTCAACCCTCACGACTGACAAAGTCATCACGTTTCAGTGGAGAAGCTAGGAATACCGTAGGAGAGATAAAGTTGCCCGTGTATATTCAAGGGGTCAACTCAATGCAGCGCTTTTGTGTCATGGACTCTCTATCCTGCTATAATATTATATTAGGTAGGCCTTGGATACATGATATGAAAGCTGTTTCGTAAACCTACCATCAATGTATCAAGATCCCTACTCCTTGGGGAGTTGTCAAGGTGGAAAGTGATCAACAGGAAGCAAAGGAGTGTTATTCTTCTTCAATGAAATCCTAAACAAAACCTAGTGCAGCATAGCAAT
The DNA here is from genome assembly GCA_030545235.1 of Helianthus tuberosus. Classification (NCBI taxonomy): domain Eukaryota; kingdom Viridiplantae; phylum Streptophyta; class Magnoliopsida; order Asterales; family Asteraceae; genus Helianthus; species Helianthus tuberosus. The sequence goes on along the minus strand of JARYGA010025639.1, from coordinate 29,629 downwards.
TAAAGATGCGAGGCCAGGATATCATGGAGGCTTCAGAACAAGATGTGAAGAAAATTATCCTGGATCAGGATAATCCGGATATCTCGGTGCTCGTGGGAACCAATTTCCCTCAGGATATTGAAGATCGATTGACTAATTTTATGAAATGCAGGATGTCAACATTCGCGTGGAAGCACGAGGATATGACAGGTATTTCCAAGGATATTATAACACATAAGCTCGGTATTGACAGGTCATTCAAGCATGTCCAACAAAAGAGAAGGAAGTTTGCTCCGAAGCGAAATATGATTATTCAGGAAGAAGTAGAGAGGTTATTGAAGTCCAAAATGATCAGAGAAGTCAAGTTTCCAAGATGGCTAGCAAATGTAGTGGTGGTACAAAAGAAGAATGGGAAATGGAGAGTTTGTGTAGATTACGCAGACTTGAATAAAGCTTGTCCCAAAGACCCATTTCCTCTTCCTCATATTGACTCAATGGTGGATGCTACTGCCGGCCATGATATGTTACCCTTCATGGATGCATCCTTAGGATTCCAGCAGATTCAAATGGAACCTTCAGACCAGGAGGATACTATCTTCATGACACCAACAGGTATTTATTGCTACACTGCTATGCCCTTTGGTTTGAAAAATGCAGGTGCAACGTATCAAAGATTGGTGAAAATGATGTTCAAAGACAAGCTGGGGGACACTATGGAGGTGTACATCGACGACATGGTAGTAAAATCTAAAAAGGCTGAGGATCGCCTCCAGGATATTAAGGGAGCATTTGATATCCTGGATCAGTATAACATGAAGCTAAATCCTGCTAAGTGCCATTTCGGAGTGGGGGCGGGAAAGTTTCTAGGATATATGGTGACTAAAAGAGGGATAGAAGCAAGCCCAGAACAGATCAAATCCATCTTAGATATCAAATCACCCTCTAACATGAAAGACGTTCAAAGACTGACAGGACGAGTGGCAGCATTGAATAGATTTATTTCAAGATCCTCAAAAAAATGCAAGGAATTTTATGATATCCTGAAGAAGAATAAGAAGTTTGAATGGGGAGCAAAGCATGAAGCAGCCTTGTAGGATTTGAAGCGGTATCTTTCAACCGCACCTCTATTGATGAAGCCTGAGGATGGTGAACCATTATCCCTGTATCTTGCAGTATCGGGGAATGCAGTAAGTGTTGTCCTCGTAAAGGATCATGAAGGTCAGCAGTATCCTATTTATTATGTTAGTAAAAGTTTATTAGATGCTGAAACTAGGTATTCTCACTTAGAGAAATTGATATTAGCCCTAGTTATGGAGTCAACAAAACTTAGACATTATTTTGAAACAGATAGGATTTCCGTTACGACCAACTATCCTGTTAAAAATGTGCTTAGGAAACCTGAGATGTCAGGTAGGATGGCTAAATGGTCAGTGAAATTAAGTGCCTTTGATCTAGTATATGAGCCTAGAAATGTCATAAAGTCTCAGGCTTTAGCTGACTTTGTGGCTGATTTCAGTAGTGATATTCAAAATGAAGTGGACCTAGAAGTACAACAGCTAGGAGAAAACTTAGAATCCTGGACGTTATATACTGATGGTGCATCTAATGTAAGAGGTGTAGGTTTAGGTATACTACTAAAATCGCCACAGGGGGACATATTACCCCAGGCTATTAGATGTGAGTTTCCTGCCACTAATAATGAGGCAGAATATGAAGCTTTAATTGCAGGATTAGAATTGGCTAAGAGCATGAATATCAAGAGATTACAAGTATTTGTTGATTCCTTGTTAATCACTAACCATTTTAATGGAACCTATGCAGTTAAAGGAGAGAAGTTAATCGAGTATCTCGAAATTCTCAAAAAATTAGCAGGATATTTTGATATTTTTACACTTAAACAGGTACCAAGAGAGGATAATGCTGAAGCTGATGCCTTGGCAAATCTAGGATCATCAGTCAGGATACCGGAAGGAATCCGAATACCGATATTACATATCCTATATCCTGCGACGGATCCTCAGGATAAGCAAATAGTAAGTGTTCAGGATCCTGATGATGAGTATCCTGAAGAGGATCCTAAGTCCTGGACGGCTCCAATCATGAGATATCTCAAGGAAGGACACATCCCAAAGGATGAGAATCCTAAGGCCTTTGGAATGAAGGTATCACGATTCACTATTATAAATATTGTTTTGTATAAGAAATCTCCTGCAGGACCATATCTGAGGTGCTTAGAGGATCCCGAAACCAAGAAAGTGCTTCAGGATATACACGAAGGGGATTGTGGTAACCATACTGGGGGCAGGTCATTATTCTCAAAGGTATTAAGAACAGGATATTATTGGTCGATGATGAGAAAAGATGCTACAGAATACGCTCGAAGATGTGATGCATGTCAAAGACACAGTAATATATTACATGCTTCCCCTTGGCCATTCATGAAGTGGGGAATGGATATAGTAGGAAAATTGCCAAAGGCTCCAGGAGGAAAGGTCTTCATGCTGGCAATGACCGATTATTTCTCTAAGTGGGTCGAAGCTGAAGCATTTGTTCAAGTTAGAGATCAAGAAGTGGTATCCTTCATAAAAAGGAATATCCTGACTAGGTTTGGAGTACCAGCTGAGATAATTTGTGACAATGGATCTCAGTTTGTAAGTAAGAGGACTACTGACTTTTGCAAGAGTTGGGGAAGCAAAATGATCACATCCACACTGGTACAGCCTCAAGCAAATGGACAAGCAGAATCCTCAAACAAGATAATTGTCAACAATTTGAAGAAAAGGCTTGGAGCTAAGAAGGGAAGATGGGCAGAAGAATTACCTTTTGTTTTATGGGCTGATAGAACAATGGTGAAAATTGCAACTGGACAAACCCCGTTTTCCTTGGTATTTGGAGCAGAAGCGGTGATCCCGACAGAAATGGTGATACCTACAGCAAGATCCAATCTCCTGGATCCTGAGAAGAATCCTGAAGTCCTATGCCAGGAATTGGATACTATTGATGAGATAAGAGACGCGGCAAGGCTAAGGATGGCAACATATCAACAAAGGATATCTAAAGCATATAACAAGAATATAAGGACTAGAAGGTTCCAGCTTGGGGATTGGGTATTGAGAAAGGCTTTCCAGAATACTACTAATCCTGCTGATGGAAAGTTGGCTCCAAAATGGGAAGGGCCCTATGAGATTGAATCAGAATCAGGAAAAGGAGCATACCGACTCAAGAATATGGAGGGGGATATGCTACCAAGATCCTGGAATGCTATACATCTAAAGCTCTATTTCAAGTGAGTTTGGAATTTAAAATTCTAACTCAGAATGGTATGGATTCTATCTCTTTTAGTATATTTTAATATTATTTATTGTTTTGAACCCATTACTGACTTAAGCATCGGAGGGGTGTTAGCCAGGCTAACACCCACCTTAGCTTACAGTTGTTTTACTGTATATGCTTCGGGATATAGCTCCAGGATACACATTCAAGATACTTCAAAAGATTAGAGGATTGGCCCCTTCTCTCACGTTTAAGGGATCCTGATCCCTTCACAGGTTTAAAGGTATTCACCTTTCTCTCGAATTGGGTTTAAACACCCCGCCTGGAGCGCAAGTTATCCAGGGATAGTTCAAGATAGCGGGACCAGTCCATGTAAAAGTGGCTGACAATTTCGTTATTGTTGGCTATATCCTGGATCCTAAAGGTATATGAGGATTGATCACCCTCTCTCACGGAAGGGTATTTTCATACTCTCTAAGGTTTAAAGGTTATAACCTTTCTAAGTCTTGGAGTTTATACACTCCCGCCTGTAGCGCATGAAAATTTGGGATTTTCCCCAGGATACCTATGGGTTTATCCCCAGGATACTAAGGAATTATCTCCAGTATAATTTAGGGTTTACCCCCTATAACATAAGAACTGTTCAGACGATTGAAACTAATGTTCAAAAATTTTCTAAGTGTTCAAGGACTTTATGAACAGGGGACATTCCTCCTAAGGCGATTGTGTAGAGCTCAAAAGGTCAAATTTGGACCTAGTGTACTAAGTATCTCGGACTGGGGACATCTAAGTATGAAAAGTTGCAAAAGGATTGGAGTTCGACAATAGGGTTACACTCTATTCCTGGTATGATCTTTCCTTTGTGAACCTTACATGAGTTGTTTGAACATTTGAAACTGTGTTTAAGGCTTAAATATTCTGATTAGGATATATCCTTAGGATATGTTCTCAAAATGTATTTTCGGGATATGTTTCAGGATATTTGATTGGAATATTTGGGATATAATACCTGGATTTAAAATCAAAGTTGAGTTCATGACAAACATCTATTATCAAAACAAGGTTTATAAATTCTAAGTAAACTACCTTTTTCCTTTTAATACTTTATGTGAATTGTTTTGAGTTATAAAAAACCTGTTTGCGCAGGAAATAATTACACTGATTTTGGAAAGCTAAAATTTAAGCTAAGTAATGCATGTCAAAAAAATTAAAAGGCAACAACAAATAAGTCAAAAGAAGGTTATATTATTAACATGCTAAAAGTTGTGCTTTTGGTTTCACCTCACACCGAGGCCCATCCACCAAAAGCACTATTAGTTTATAACCATATTTACACAACGGTTGAAGGTTTCATCTCAAACCGAGACCCATCCGCCTCTAACTGTGGTATTGTTTAAAACAGGTTATACTAATTGATGACCAAGGGCTTCATCCTGAAACCTAGGACCCATCCACCTTTGGTCATCATATTGTCTTAATGCAGGAAATGTAAATTGTTCAGAGACACGAAAAGTAAATTGTTCAAACAAACCACGACCATCAAACCTAAAAAAGTGGGCTCCGGCCTAGGCACGTAAATCCATCATCGCCCACTTGACTGCTTTTAAGGGGCAGCACTATTTTCCATCATGACTTCATTAGCAAAATCTTCTCTGGCATTCCTTCCAGCATCCTCTCCAGCATTCCTCCCAACATCGCCACCAGCATCCTTTGAAGCACCAGCATCATCTACCTTCTCAGTCGCTTTAGCAGGCTCCTCTGCAGCAGGCTTTGAAGGGGGCTCCATAGGGTTACCACCAAGATCTTTCAGTTTCATCTCCCAAGCCTTGATATTCCATGAAGGACATTCAAATCCCATAGCTATAGCTTCGTAAGCCATTTTCAGTCTGGCCTGGAGGAGGGAGATGATAACAGAATTCTTGAGGCTTTCCCGGTATGAAGCCATGTCCTGCTCATGTTGAACTTGGGCTGCATCGAACTTGGCTTGAGCCTCGTGAGTGACCTTCTGGATGGCAGACTGGTGCCCTTGGACCATTGCCTTGTATTTCGCTTCGTAATGCTCCGATTTAGCGGTGGCAACCGTTGCTTGGTCCGCAATGGTGGCTTCGGCCTTTTTCAGCTTACTCTCTAGCATGACGTTTGTGCCACATGCGTCTTCATAAAGGAATACCAGACGTTCGAGACCCTGCAAAATAAGAGAACAAGTATTAGCCTTATTAAACATTTATAAACAGCATATGTTGCAGGATATAGGTCAAGGATACTAACCTGATTGAGGAAGCCGGTCATGAATTTGCTGGATTATGTGAACCCATAATTCTCAAACGGGAACACGTGCGGGGTAGCAGGGTAATCTGCTTCCTTCCTCTTCCGGGAGCTAGAGGCTCGGGTCCTGGATGCTGGGGGACCTTTGGGAGCAGTAGCAGTTTTCGAACCGAAAGGCGTTGAAGTGGCAGCTGGCTTCGGATTGGATTCTTGCTTGGAAGGTGCGAGGCTAGAATAACTATCCAACTCGTTGAGTTGGAAGCCTTCAAGATTGATAACCGGCACTGCTTAAGGGAAGATACGTTCAGTCTTATTATACCCTTAAAATATTATCGGATTGATAAAAATAATAATAATAATTTCTGAAAATATGCTTACCAGACATGTTGGAACTTGATCTTTGACTTGAATTTGTAAGTAGCAGGGTAAAAGTCCTCTCACTTTCTGGAAGCTTGTAGATTTCTTTTATTCTTCCTTCTGATTTGGCACTTGGGGGAGCTAATTCCTTGAAGTTTGCTGCAAAAAATAAACATAGCAGGATATCAGTTCAAGATGTAGTCTTGGGATATGAGTGGGGATATTCCTAAAACCCTAGATCCTACCGGAAGTCAACCATCTCTTAGGAAGGTCAAAACCCCTGTCAATGGAGTCCCTTTTTACAAAAAAAGAATGTTCTTCTCCATTTATCCTCGTTCTTGGTAGCCTTAAGAATGAGAGGATCTTTGGAGATAGAAAATAGAAGGAATCGGCTGGAACCATGGGATCTTAAACGATAGGCCATCGGAAGATCTTCAATGCACAAGTCAGGCATGTGACGAGCCTTAATCCGTTCCAAGGTAACTAATACGCGCCAAACCATGGGCATGGTTTGGGCGAAGCTAAGGAAGAAACGAGATATGAAGGCTGAAAATGGATACTGAAGCCCTATGGAGAAAGGATAAGCAAGAAAGCATATCCACTCGTCGGAAGAAAAATCCGATCGCACGTCTCGGTTGAATGGACGGAAGATTGTTCCGGCAGGAAAGGCACCGGAAGCATGTAAAGCCGCGATATCGGCATCATCAAATGAACACACCTCTTTAGAGGGTTCTTTAAGCAGGTTTAGCTTGTGAAAGGGGGAAACGGAATACGCCGTTTGGGATCTAGTGCGGGTAGCCATGGAAAATCTCGACCAAAGAATAAGTGATTTAAACAAGAAAAACAGGGAAGGAAAAAAGAGAAAATACCTGAAATTTGCTTGAAGAAAGAGATGATCATAATGAAGAATCCCTTGGCTAATATAGGCCGGGTATAGGGGGTAAAGAGTAAATGTCGCATTGGAAGTTACGCAATGTCACCTCAATCGTCATTTCGTTTTAATTTCCTTGGTTTACGAGATAAAGTTTTAAAATATATCCGTTGGATTGGTATACCAACAGATATATTTTGGGGACAATTGTTATGGGTCATTTTCTGAACATATATCTTGACTAATATTATGGCTTTGATTGTTTATTTGTGATCAGGATACCGGATCAGGATATTGGTGACATCTTGATACGATATCCTAGTAGTAACTGATTTAACCACGTGCAGATTAGAAGGTGCAAGTCTCCAACGTTCAAGTGGACTTCTTCCCCTCAAGACTCGGGCAAATCAGTTAGCTTGTAGACGTTGAACCCGAAAGACCAGGACTGCAACGTTCATATGGGGAATATCTGCCGAATCCCGGAATAATAGGATATTTAGTTAGTTTTCTTTTACTATAAATAGATTGATCAGATCAGATTAAGGCACACTCTCTTACGCACACTTTTTCTCTCCTGTTGCAAACAATCACTACACACAAACACTTGTACTCGAATTACATTGTAACACCTAGTTGATCCGCATCATATCCTGCACTGTATCATGATATTTGAAGTAATGGAAGAACAAGGCAGCTGCGATTGTCAGCTCCCGAGGTTTTGTGCCGGCGATCTAGATTGATCAAGGGCTTTCCTCGTACATCCTGTGTCATCCTTTACATTTTCGCTCATTGTTTGATCATAGATACAACTCTATATCCTGAGCCGTATCCTGAAACTATTTTTGCAAATAACTTAACTAGCATATTTTCAACACATTTCTAGCACACTACCTCACTTAACTAATTTGATCACTTAATTGCTTTGGTAATTTTTGACCAAAACATACATACTGATGGTGCATCCAACATAAGATGTGTAGAATTAGGGATACTACTAAAATCGCCACAGGGGGACATATTACCCTAGGCTATTAAATGTGAATTTTCTGCTACCAATAATGAAGCTGAGTATGAAGCTCTGATATCAGGATTCGAATTGGCTAAAAATATGAATATTAGATGTTTGCAAGTATATGTTGATTCCCTGTTGATTACTAACCATTTCAATGGATCTTATGCAGTAAAGGGTGAAAAGTTAGCTGAATATCTTGAAATTGTTAAAAAAATAGCAGGATATTTCAAAATTTTTACACTTGAACAGGTACCAAGAGAAAAGAATGCTGAAGCTGACACTCTAGCAAACTTAGGATCTACTGTCAGGATACCGGAGGGAACTCAGATACCAATAGTGCACATCTTGTATCCTGCAATGGAACATTTCAAATCTCAAGATAAAGAAGTAGCATGTATCCAGGATCCTGGTGATGGATATCCTGAGAAGGATCCTGAATCCTGGATGACTCCAATTGTGAAGTATCTTCAAGAAGGAGATATCCCAAAGAATGCAAATCCTAAGGCTTTTAGGATGAAGGTATCTCGTTTTACTATCATAAATAATGTTTTGTATAAGAAATCCCTTGCAGGTCTGTACCTAAGGTGCTTGGAAGATCCTGAAACCAAGGAGGTACTACAGGATATACACGAAGGAGACTGTGGCAACCATACTGGGGGCAGATCTCTGTTCTCGAAGGTGTTGAGAACAGGATATTACTGGCCGACCATGAGAAAGGATGCCGTGGAGTATGCTCGGAAATGCGATGCATGTCAAAGACACGGTAACATCCTGCATCAGCCTGCAGAACCGTTATATCCTATCATATCCCCTTGGCCGTTTATGAAATGGGGTATGGATATAGTGGGAAAGCTTCCAAAGGCTCCAGGAGGAAAGGTTTTCATGTTGGCAATGACGGATTATTTCTCCAAATGGGTTGAAGCAGAAGCCTTTGTCCAAGTTAGAGATCAAGAAGTGGTATCCTTCATAAAGAGGAATATCCTGACAAGATTCGGGATACCGGCCGAGATAATTTGTGATAATGGATTCCAATTTATCAGCAAAAGAACTATTGTTTTTTTGCAAAAGTTGGGGAATTAAGATGATCACGTCAACGCCAGTGCATCCTCAAGCAAATGGATAAGCAGAATCCTCGAACAAGATAATCGTCAACAACTTAAAGAAGTTAGGTGCCAAAAAAGGAAAATGGGCAGAGGAACTACCATTTGTCCTATGGGCTGATAGAACAACTGTGAAAAATGCTACTGGGCAAACCCCATTTTCTTTGGTATTTGGGGCAGAAGCAGTGATCCCGACAGAAATGGTGATACCGACAGCTAGATCAAGCCTACGGGATCCTGAATCAAATCCTGAAATCTTATGTCAAGAACTGGATACAGTTGATGAAACAAGAGATGCAGCAAAGCTAAGGATGGCGGCATACCAGCAGAGGATAGCCAAATCATATAACAAGAATTTAAGGACTAGAATATTTCAAATTGGAGATTGGGTGTTGAGGAAAGCTTTCAAAAATACAACCAACCCTGTCGATGGAAAATTAGCTCCAAAATGGGAATGAACTTATGAAATTGAGTCAGAATCTGGGAAAGTAGCATACCGACTCAAGAATATGGAAGGGGATATGTTGCCAAGATCCTGGAATGCTATAAACCTTAAAGCTTACTTCAAGTGAGTTTAGAATTTAATTTCTAACTCAGGATGGTATGAATTCTATCTCTCTTAAATTCATCTAATTTTATTTACTCTTTTGAACCCAATGCTGACTTAAGTATCGGAGGGGTGTTAGCCAAGCTAACACCCACCTTAGTTTGAAGGTGTTTTGCAGAATATGCTTCGGGATATAGCTCCAGGATATATACTCAGGATCGAAAGATTAGAGGATTGGCCCCCTCTCTCACATTTAAGGGATCCTGATCCCTTCAAAGGTTTAAAGGTATTCACCTTTCTCTCGAATTGGGTTTAAACACCCCGCCTGGAGCGCAAGTTATCTGGGAATAGTTCAAGGTAGAGGGACCAGTTCATGTAAAAGTGGGTGACAATTTCATTATCATTGGCTATATCCTGGATCCTTAAGGTATATGAGGATTGATCACCCTCTCTCACGAAAGGGTATTTTCATACGCTCTAAGGTTTAAAGTTTTTCACCTTTCTAAGTCTTGGAGTTTATACACTCCCGCCTGTAGCGCACGAAAACAAGGGTTTATCCCCAGGATACTAAGGGTTTGTCCCAAGGATACTTAGGGTTTATCCCCAGAATATTGAGGGTTTATCCCTAGTGAAACTAAACTTTTTGACAAGATCCAAAGATCTGACAAACTACGATTGTGTTTACACGCGTTCTTTTGTTGGTGAAAAGTTATGAAGTTTAATCACTAAGTGAAGAGTTACTCAAGTGTGTCATATATTGATGCAATATCCTGCAAAGACAGGGGACATCCATGCCAGGGACATTGCAAAGGATTCAAAGGTTGAGGTTGGAAATTATTGCCTAAGTGTTTCTGGTATGATTTATTATTTTTCAAGTCTTGAAAACCTTATCTAAATGATCTAAGTTTTCTAAAAAGTCATATTCAACCAAGTTTTGTCTAACATTTCGATGATAAAAGTATTGAACATTTCATCAGTATCCTGACCAGGATATTTGATCAGGATATTCAAAACATACCTTTCAAAATAAAAACATAACAACAACGAATAAGGCTAAAAGGTTAGTTTATTATTAATGGTCCAAAAGATTGTATTCTTGGTTTCATCTCAAAAAGAGACCCATCCACCAAGAACACATTTAAGTTTTTAAAGCATATTTACATAAACAGTTGAAGGCTTCGTCCTGAAAACACAGGATCCCTCCACCTTCAACTGTCAAACTATTCTACTTGCAGGAAATTAAAATTGTTCTAAGTGCAGGACGACCAGACGATTTAGGCCCTACAAAATACAGGTATTATTAAAGACAAACTAACCAGGATACAGGTTTAGTATATGTGTACGGGATACAGGATCTGGATATTTACCTTATTAGGGTAGGAGGTCATGGGCTCGATGGATTCCATGAAGCCAAGGTCATCATAAGAGAAACCTTCGGCAGCAGCAACAGAGGGTTTAGAGCAGGTGGCAACAGATGGCTCCTTTTTTCATTAGGACAGGCCTGGGGTAGCTGTCAAGCTCCTCAAGGAATGTTCGAAACAGATATCCTTACCAGACATGTTGGAATGACTAAAAAATATATCCGTTGGAATCAGGATATCCAATAGTTATATTTTTGGGGACAATTGTTATGGGTGAAATTCTAAGCCCATATCCCGATAATATATCTTGATTTTATGATAGCTGATTACGATCAGGATACCGGACCAGTATTGGTAACATCCTGAGGCAGTATGACTATTACTAACAATTTGCTTGTAAACGTTGGTTACAAGGGACTAACGTTCATGAGGACCAAGTCATCCTGAAGACCCACTCAAATTGGTTAGGATAAGGACGTTGATGGCAGAAGAATAGCTCTTGTAACTGTCACCATTGAAGAAAGGCGTGTTTTATGGGAGTTACGGATGCTGGTTAATGCTATTAATGTTGTAACGGTTATAGGAGTTTAAATCCCAGATTTAAAGTTAATATGTACGTGGAGAACGAGTTGAAACAGCCCCCCAACGTTCAGAAGGGAATATTCTTAGTATCCCGGAATAATAGGGGAATATCCCTGATTTTTAGCATAATTTGTTATTTCTTGTAACTATAAATAGGAGTGCCGAATCATAGGAATTCACACACTTTCGAGCTCTCATACTTGTACACTCTCATTTCTAGCTGCAATTGCACTCTAACACTCACAATTCACAATCATTGTAACACTTAGATTTGATCCGAGCATTATCCTGCATTGTATCCTGGTTATTCAAGCAATAAGAAGAACAAGGCAGCCGACGATTGTCAGCTCCGGAGGTTTTATGCCGGAGATCTAGATTGATCAAGGGCTTTCCTCGTACATATCCTATCAACCTTTACATTTTTGCTCATTGTTTGATTATTGATACAGTCTGATATCCTCGGGCTATATCCTGAAACTGTTTTTGTTAACAACTTAACCAACATATTTTTCACAAACACCTCTAGCACACTACCTCACTTAACTAATTTGATCACTTAATTGCTTCGGTAATTTTTGACCAAAACATCCCCTATGCATGAAAATCTGTTGGCTCAGTCCCTGGAATCGAAAACAAGCATGCAAAGGCGGTGGAACTGGCTGGAGATGCACCTATCCACTTTTTCTGCATCTGGCACTCTTACGCGGCCCACGTAAGAGTTGGCCTTGGGTCTACGCGGCCCGCGTGGACGGCTATTTCCGGTAAACACTTTTACAACTTTGCAATTTCAGTCCCTGGTCCATTTAAACTTTATTTAAATTCCATTTATTGCATTTTGGACCCCCATAGTTAACTTTTAAGGACCTTGGGTCATAAACTAACTCCGTTAAGCTCCCGGTTAGTCGTACGATCACCCGAAAAGTCTTGTTTTCATCAAAACTCCACAATATTAATACCCAATATTCTTGAGAACCAAACATTAAATTATTTACAATGTTTTAGGGTTTGTTAAAGGTCACTCAGAGGTAACTTTAACATGTTAACACTTTTAACCCCCTATGTTTCGTAAGATCCTTATTTTAAACACAAACGACTTCTAACGTTCGATAAATCATTCATTAAAGAATACGAGCGTCGTATGAGGTCAATCAAAGGCACAAGAATGGCATGTTGACACTTTGGATCCTTTTACCAACATATTTACATTGTTTGACAACTTTAGTCCTTCGGAAACAATTCCTTACACGTTTAAAGTCCATGACATGTGTCTTTATCATATTTGTCTTACGAGGTGTTACATCCTCACCCCCTTAAAATAAATCTCGACCTCGAGATTTACTCAAATAAATGAGGGTACTTCTGTTTCATTGTGGATTCAACCTCCCACGTGTATTCTGGGCCTCTTCGGGCATCCCATTTTACCTTGACAATCGGTACATGCTTTATTCGAAGCTTCTTAACCTATCAATCCTCGATCGATAAAGGTTTTTCAACAAACTTTAAGCTCTCATCTATCTGCACGTCCTTGTGCGACATTGCTAGCGATTCATCATCTAGACATTTCTTTAAGTTGCACATGTGGAACACATTATGGATTCCACTAAGCTCTTCAGGCAAATTTAGCTTGTAAGCTACAGTTCCGACACATTCGATGATTTCGAATGGTCCTGTATATCTCAGGCTTAGCTTGCCCTTTTTGCCAAAATGCATTACCCCTTTCCAGGGTGATATCTTAAGTAACACTTTGTCACTTACCTCGAATTTCAGAGGTTTACGCCTTTTATCTGTGTAGCTTTTCTGCCTATCCCTTGCAGCTTTGAGATGATCTTGAATCTGAACAATCTTATCTGTCATCTCCAGGACTATATCAGGTCCTGATAGTTGGACATCTCCAACTTCCGCCCAACAAACTGGCGTTCTGCATTTCCTTCCGTACAATGCCTCAAAAGGCGCTGCTTGAATACTTGAATGATAGCTATTATTGTACGAGAATTCAATCAATGGAAGATGGTCATCCCAACTTCTTTGTAAATCAATAACACGAGCCCGTAACATATCCTCAAGCGTTTGAATTGTACGCTCGCTTTGCCTATCCGTCTGAGGATGATAAGCGGTGCTGAAGTTTAGACGAGTGCCTAGGGATTGCTGAAAGCTTTTCCAAAAGTGAGACGTGTATCTTGTATCCTTATCCGAGATAATAGACAATGGCACTCCGTGAAGAGATACAATCTCATCCACGTATAGCTGAGCTAAGTTGTCAGAGCTGTGAGTTTCTTTAATTGGCAAGAAGTGGGCTGACTTGGTTAATCTATCAACTATAACCCAAATAGTATCATTCCCTCGTTTAGTCTTTGGTAACTTAGTAATAAAGTCTGTGGTTACCATTTCCTATTTCCATGTGGGAAGTTTGGGCTGTTGTAGCAACCCTGACGGCTTTTGATGTTCTGCTTTAACTTGGGCGCACGTCAAACATTTAGCCACATAAGTGGCTATAGACTTCTTCAAGCCTATCCACCAATAATTTGCCTTTAAATCCTGGTACATCTTATCACAGCCAGGATGAACAAAATATTTGGAGCTATGGGCTTCTTGAAGAATCACTTCTCGAAGTCCTCCATAAATTGGAACCCATATTCGTCCATTCATTCTTAGGATTCCATCCTTGCCATACGATAACTGCTCCGCAGTTACACCCAACTTCTCAATCGGATAGTTAGCTTCTAATACAGCTTCCTTTTGAGCGGCTAATAATCTCTCATTCAAATTGTTCTTTAATTCAATGCTCTTGGCATTAATTCTAATGGGCTTAACCCTTTCCTTTCTGCTCAAAGCATCGGAGACTACATTCGCTTTGCCTGGATGATATCGGATTTCACAATCGTAATCATTCAATGTTTCCATCCATCGGCGCTGCCTCATATTAAGATCCTTCTGGTTAAACAGGTGCTGAAGGCTCTTATGATCAGAGTAGATCACACACTTGGTTCCATAAAGATAATGCCTCCATAGCTTCAGTGCAAATACAACGGCACCCAACTCCAAATCGTGGGTGGTGTAATTCTTCTCGTGCACTTTTAGTTGACGAGATGCATAAGCAATAACTTTTCCTTTCTGCATAAGCACACATCCCATACATGTGTGCGATGCATCACAATAAACCACAAACTCCTCAATTCCTTCTGGCAATGTCAACACATGAGCATTGCTTAACTTTTGTTTAAGAATATCAAAGGATTCTTGCTGCTTGGGACCCAAGTCAAACTTGACATTCTTGCGGGTCAACGAAGTCAAAGGGTGTTGGTGCATGTTTGTGACAACAACTCAGATTTGGTCTTTGGATATCTTGTAATTATAGAGTTTTGTAATAGTTGAATTATAGAGTTTGGGCTAAACAAAACCCATATTGGGTCTAGGGGGACGATTTGGGCTTTGCCCATGTAGGAACCTTAGCCCAAGTAGCAAACTTTGTGTTATATAAACAAGGTTAGGCTTTAGGGTTTAGGTTAATCAGCAAAAACAATATTTGAGAGAGTAATTTCATGAGAGACTAGTCTTGGACGAAATTGTGTGTGGTTAGGGATCTTGATTGATTGTAATCAGTTTGATAGATAATCAATAAAGATCCGGTTTGAAAGTGAATTGCTGTTCCTACACGTTTTCTGCTATATTCTGATCAAGAGGATTCCGCACTCTTGATTAGATTGACAATTCTGTGAAAGATCCATACATCAAGGGGACTTACAATTGGTATCAGAGTGTTAGGCTCTTGAAGGCTCGGTTCAGAATTATGCTTGGCAGATTTGGGTGAAAAATTTTGAAATTGTTGAAACCTGAAATTAGGGTTTCGAAATTGTTGAAACCTGAAAGAGGTACAATCTAATTTTGTATGTTTAAGATGTCGTGAACTACCGGGTGAGGTTGACAGGTTGTCAACACAAAACCAAAGTTTGATAAGCGAGATGTCTAACATTAAAGAGTCAAACTTTTTTGCTAAAAGAAATGAATCGTCATACTTGAAGAAGATAAAAGGTTATGAAGCTGAAATTGAAGCTTTAACTTGCAAACTAAATGAAAAACTTCAAGTCATAGACTTAGCTCATGACATGATGGCTGAGAAAACAAAAGAGATTTCTGAAAAATGCAAAGAGTTGTCAGATGCACAACTCAAAATTGTTGAACTTGAAAAGAAATTGAGTCAATTCAGAGATTCATCTTTTGTAATGAAACACATGATGGGTGGGTTAAAGAAGAGTAATGACAAGACCAGTGTGGGCTTCCAGGGCTTTAATGAAGTTCCACCTCCTCTTAGTTATGACTATTCATTCCTGCCTAGTGAAGATGAGCTAGCAGACTTTATGGCATCTGCACCAAGTAGTTTCGCATCCACATCAAGTCAAGGTGATAGATCTGAGAGTGATGATGCTAAGAAGAACAATAACAGGGAACCTTTGAAAAGGAAAAATTCACCGCCTAAGAATAAAAATCAAGCTTTTGTTAAAAAGATTAATTTTGTTCAAGGTAGTGATATGAAAAATGAAACAACTGTTATTGAAAATGAATCAAATATAGAGTTTGCTAAAAATAAAAACAAAGAAAAATCTGAATCCAAGCAAACTAAACAAGGTTCATCCAAGGGATCATCACCATCTGATAAGGGATCTACCTCAGAGACTCCAGCTAAGAAGTCTTTGAAAAGGAGATCGTGCTTCAAGTGTCACATCAAAGGACATGTAGCTAGCTGCTGTCCTAACAAAAAGAGTGAAGCACAACTTAGTGAAAAACAGAGAGGGAAATCACCAGAGAAGAAAGGTGATAGTGAGGAGAAAGGCTCAAATTCTCCAAAGAAATTTGCTCCTAAGCAACCAGAGAATGTTGCTGTTGGTGTAGATAAGGCTGAAACAGGAACTCCACAAGTTCCACGTTTTCAAAGAAATCAACCAAGATTTCAGCCTAGATCTCCACCAGGCAGATATGAGAGACCTAGAAGCAGTTCACCTAGAATGAACAATTTTAATGGAAATTCAAATAATTTCAGAAGTCAAGGTCACTATCAAAATCGATACCAAAATAATAGTGGTCGAACTTTTTATAACAATGGCTTTAGAAATTATGATAATCAAGCTTCTTGGAATCAAAATCCAAGATATCAAAATCAAAATTTTCAAAGGTCAAATAGTCCAAACACATATAGGAACCCTCAGGACCAGAGACCTTATGGAAATCAAAATCAAATTCCATCAACAGGTCTGAGATCCAAGACTCCAGTTAGGAGTAATGGATATTGGATGGATGTTCCAGTAGTTGGTGAATTTGGACGACCCAAGACCATTAACGCTTGGGTCCCCCAATCTAACTAATTTCTTAGTTGGTGTGTACAGGAGCTGCTAAGGAGGATTATCAATTTATGTTGATAGTGGCTGCTTCAGGCACATGACGGGGGGATGTGAGATTGTTGATATATATATATATATATATATTAAATGATTTAAATTGAAGTTCAAAGTGCTGAGTCGACACACTAGATAATCTGGCAGATCTTTATACTAAAGCTTTTGACAGGGCTCGCTTTGAACATTTAGTCGAACTCAACGGGATGAGGAATCCTGAATAACTGGTTTTTCATAAGAATTTTGTAAATAGTTTACTGCTTTTCTTAAAAAAATCAAAAATACAAAAACATTGAAAAATAAAAAACATAAAAAAATAGAAAATCAAAAATGAGTTATCACTGTGTGAAAAAGAAGAAATAATAGTACATCAGCAAGTTAGACTATCACACTGAAAATGAATTAAAATGCTTAAGTGTGATAGCAGCTTCATCATATGATGTACCAATAGGCAAAAAGCATGAAATAATCAACTTACCAATGTGATATAAACCTAAATAAACTGTGTATGCGTGGGGAACACATCAGTGGTGTATGGTTTAATGACCTTAAATATTGTGTTGATAGATTGCCAAAATCTGAAGTTTTGGGTCTTTATACTGTTATTTCATCTGGGGATATCAGGGGTGTTCTTCTGCTGCATCCAGATACATGTTGACCTAGACACACCCAGGATATCTTAAAAGAGCTAAAAATGCCAAAACCCATAAATGAAGAAGCTCTCATAGAGAGTTATTCAAATGTGCAAAATGCATAAATCGTACCAAAAAATGGTATTTGTCATAGCCCTCGTTAGATATTTTGGTCTCTTTGCTGTACGGAAGTAATGACCTGTTCACCAATTATCTAAACGTTGAAAAAAAACAAAACGAATGAATTCAGTATACTCACCTGCGACGATGAATCTTTGTGCATACCTTGATCGCGGGGGTATATCCTGTTGTGGGACACACTAGTATATTAGAATAATATTACCTTAACGTATCATACGGTAATGGTACTTGAAATGTTCATGCATTTTGTTTAAGTGTACAAACATACTGGTAATCGTCTTGGACTGCTTTTCGCGAAACTAAATAAAGAATTAACTAATAGTGTGAAACAGTTTGATTGTGCTGATATGATCTTCTCACCAGTGATTCTCACAAAAACAGAGTGTTTATTGCTTTTGTTATTTACTTGCTTTCAGAAAATACAAAAATCCATAAATAGTGTCTTTTTTCTGTTTAAAATTCTTAACGTACGGAAAACTGTTATTCTTGGAGGAATTGTTACTAATAGGGGGAGACGGTGTTGGAAAGTAAGTTCAAAATTTTAAATCATGCGGGTTATAGGGTGTGTGATTGAAAAGTTTTGCGTGTTGGTAATGAAATTGAAATTGCTTAATCTGTAATATAGTTTAACTATCTCTTGAATAATAATAATTTATTTAACTTTGTTGAAAAATTCTTATGGTTTCTCGAGATGTTTGTTTTATAGTATACAGATTGAAGCAGTATGTTGCTGAGAAGTTAAAGTGATGAGTTGCTGTGAAGAGATGAGAGTTTGATTGGATGCATGGTAGAACCTCCTTTCTAAATTGCAAACAAGTTGAAGAGTTTGAAGATTGCTATACATATGCTGAACTGGAGTTTACTCAAACGCTAAAGTTTTTGAAGATTTGGTGATTGGATGCATCAGCTTAGGGGGAGTCTGTTGCTGACAGAAGCTATTGAAGCTGAAGCTATCCAAAGACCAAAGACAATGCAAGACTACATGAAGATTGCAAGAAGACTGAAGACAAAGTTATTTTATGAAGCTATTGTCAAGGGGGAGTTTGTTGGTGCATGTTTGTGACAACAGGTTAGATTTGGTATTTGGATATCTTGTAATTATAGAGTTTTGTAATAGTTGAATTATAGAGTTTGGGCTAAACAAAACCCATATTGGGTCTAGGGGGACGATTTGGGCTTTGCCCATGTAGGAACCTTAGCCCAAGTAGCAAACCTTGTGTTATATAAACAAGGTTAGGCTTTAGGGTTTAGGTTAATCAGCAAAAACAATATTTGAGAGAGTAATTTCGTGAGAGACTAGTCTTGGACGAAATTGTGTGTGGTTAGGGATCTTGATTGATTGTAATCAGTTTGATAGATAATCAATAAAGATCCGGTTTGAAAGTGAATTGCTGTTCCTACACGTTTACTGCTATATTATGATCAAGAGGATTCCGCACTCTTGATTAGATTGACAATTCTGTGAAAGATCCATACATCAAGGGGACCTACAATTGGTATCAGAGTGTTAGGCTCTTGAAGGATCGGTTCAGAATTGTGCTTGGCAGATTTGGGTGAAAAATTTTGAAATTGTTGAAACCTGAAATTAGGGTTTCGAAATTGTTGAAACCTGAAAGAGGTACAATCTAATTGTGTATGTTTAAGATGTCGTGAACTACCGGGTGAGGTTGACCGGTTGTCAACACAAAACCAAAGTTTGATAAGCGAGATGTCTAACATTAAAGAGTCAAACTTTTTTGCTAAAAGAAATGAATCGTCATACTTGAAGAAGATAAAAGGTTATGAAGCTGAAATTGAAGCTTTAACTTGCAAACTAAATGAAAAACTTCAAGTCATAGACTTAGCTCATGACATGATGGCTGAGAAAACAAAAGAGATTTCTGAAAAATGCAAAAAGTTGTCAGATGCACAACTCAAAATTGTTGAACTTGAAAAGAAATTGAGTCAATTCAGAGATTCGTCTTTTGTAATGAAACACATGATGGGTGGGTTAAAGAAGAGTAATGACAAGACCAGTGTGGGCTTCCAGGGCTTTAATGAAGTTCCACCTCCTCTTAGTTATGACTATTCATTCCTGCCTAGTGAAGATGAGCTAGCAAACTTTATGGCATCTGCACCAAGTAGTTTCGCATCCACATCAAGTCAAGGTGATAGATCTGAGAGTGATGATGCTAAGAAGAACAATAACAGGGAACCTTTGAAAAGGAAAAATTCACCGCCTAAGAATAAAAATCAAGCTTTTGTTAAAAAGATTAATTTTGTTCAAGGTAGTGATATGAAAAATGAAACAACTGTTATTAAAAATGAATCAAATATAGAGTTTGCTAAAAATAAAAACAAAGAAAAATCTGAATCCAAGCAAACTAAACAAGGTTCATCCAAGGGATCATCACCATCTGATAAGGGATCTACCTCAGAGACTCCAGCTAAGAAGTCTTTGAAAAGGAGATCGTGCTTCAAGTGTCACATCAAAGGACATGTAGCTAGCTGCTGTCCTAACAAAAAGAGTGAAGCACAACTTAGTGAAAAACAGAGAGGGAAATCACCAGAGAAGAAAGGTGATAGTGAGGAGAAAGGCTCAAATTCTCCAAAGAAATTTGCTCCTAAGCAACCAGAGAATGTTGCTGTTGGTGTAGATAAGGCTGAAACAGGAACTCCACAAGTTCCACGTTTTCAAAGAAATCAACCAAGATTTCAGCCTAGATCTCCACCAGGAAGATATGAGAGACCTAGAAGCAGTTCACCTAGAATGAACAATTTTAATGGAAATTCAAATAATTTCAGAAGTCAAGGTCAATATCAAAATCGATACCAAAATAATGGTGGTCGAACTTTTTATAACAATGGCTTTAGAAATTATGATAATAAAGCTTCTTGGAATCAAAATTCAAGATATCAAAATCAAAATTTTCAAAGGTCAAATAGTCCAAACACATATAGGAACCCTCAGGACCAGAGACCTTATGGAAATCAAAATCAAATTCCATCAACAGGTCTGAGATCCAAGACTCCAGTTGGGAGTAATGGATATTGGATGGATGTTCCAGTAGTTGGTGAATTTGGACGACCCAAGACCATTAAGGCTTGGGTCCCCCAATCTAACTAATTTCTTAGTTTGTGTGTAAAGGAGCTGCTAAGGAGGATTATCAATTTATGTTGATAGTGGCTGCTTCAGGCACATGACGGGGGGATGTGAGATTGTTGATATATATATATTAAATGATTTAAATTGCAGTTCAAAGTGCTGAGTCGACACACTAGATAATCTGGCAGATCTTTATACTAAAGCTTTTGACAGGGCTCGCTTTGAACATTTAGTCGAACTCAACGGGATGAGGAATCCTAAATAACTGGTTTTTCATAAGAATTTTGTAAATAGTTTACTGCTTTTCTTAAAAAATCAAAAATACAAAAACATTGAAAAATACAAAACATAAAAAAAAATAGAAAATCAAAAATGAGTTATCACTGTGTGAAAAAGAAGAAATGATAGTACATCAGCAAGTTAGACTGTCACACTGAAAATGAATTAAAATGCTTAAGTGTGATAGCAGCTTCATCATATGATGTACCAATAGGCAAAAAGCATGAAATAATCAACTTACCAATGTGATATAAACCTAAATAAACTGTGTATGAGTGGGGAACACATCAGTGGTGTATGGTTTAATGACCTTAAATATTGTGTTGATAGATTGCCAAAATCTGAAGTTTTGGGTCTTTATACTGTTATTTCATCTGGGGATATCAGGGGTGTCCTTCTGCTGCATCCAGATACATGCTGACCTAGACACACCCAGGATATCTAAAAAGAGCTAAAAATGCCAAAACCCATAAATGAAGAAGCTCTCATAGAGAGTTATTCAAATGTGCAAAATGCATAAATCGTACCAAAAAATGGTATTTGTCATAGCCCTCGTTAGATATTTTGGTCTCTTTGCTGTACGGAAGTACTGACCTGTTCACCAATTATCTAAACGTTGAAAAAAACAAAACGAATGAATTCAGTATACTCACCTGCGACGATGAATCTTTGTGCATACCTTGATCGCGGGGGTATATCCTGTTGTGGGACACACTAGTATATCAGAATAATATTACCTTAACGTATCATACGGTAATGGTACTTGAAATGTTCATGCATTTTGTTTAAGTGTACAAACATACTGGTAATCGTCTTGGACTGCTTTTCACGAAAATAAATAAAGAATTAACTAATAGTGTGAAACAGTTTGATTGTGCTAATATGATCTTCTCACCAGTGATTCTCACAAAAACAGAGTGTTTATTGCTTTTGTTATTTACTTGCTTTCAGAAAATACAAAAATCCATAAATAGTGTCTTTTTTCTGTTTAAAATTCTTAACGTACGGAAAACTGTTATTCTTCGAGGAATTGTTACTAATAGGGGGAGACGGTGTTGGAAAGTGAGTTCAAACTTTTAAATCATGCGGGTTATAGGGTGTGTGATTGAAAAGTTTTGCGTGTTGGTAATGAAATTGAAATTGCTTAATCTGTAATATAGTTTAACTATCTCTTGAATAATAATAATTTATTTAACTTTGTTGAAAAATTCTTATGGTTTCTCGAGATGTTTGTTTTATAGTATACAGATTGAAGCAGTATGTTGTTGAGAAGTTAAAGTGATGAGTTGCTGTGAAGAGATGAGAGTTTGACTGGATGCATGGTAGAACCTCCTTTCTAAATTGAAAACAAGTTGAAGAGTTTGAAGATTGCTATACATATGCTGAACTGGAGTTTACTCAAACGCTAAAGTTTTTGAAGATTTGGTGATTTGATGCATCAGCTTAGGGGGAGTCTGTTGCTGACAGAAGCTATTGAAGCTGAAGCTATCCAAAGACCAAAGACAGTGCAAGACTACATGAAGATTGCAAGAAGAATGAAGACAAAGTTATTTTATGAAGCTATTGTCAAGGGGGAGTTTGTTGGTGCATGTTTGTGACAACAGCTTAGATTTGGTCTTTGGATATCTTGTAAATATAGAGTTTTGTAATAGTTGAATTATAGAGTTTGGGCTAAAAAAAACCCATATTGGGTCTAGGGGGACGATTTGGGCTTTGCCCATGTAGGAACCTTAGCACAAGTAGCAAACCTTGTGTTATATAAACAAGGTTAGGCTTTAGGGTTTAGGTTAATCAGCAAAAACAATATTTGAGAGAGTAATTTCGTGAGAGACTAGTCTTGGACGAAATTGTGTGTGGTTAGGGATCTTGATTGATTGTAATCAGTTTGATAGATAATCAATAAAGATCCGGTTTGAAAGTGAATTGTTGTTCCTACACGTTTTCTGCTATATTTTGATCAAGAGGATTCCGCACTCTTGATTAGATTGACAATTCTGTGAAAGATCCATACATCAAAGGGACCTACAAAGGGGCAGCAATTCTTGAAAAGTTCTCTATGAAATGCCTATAGTATCCTGCTAGACCCAAGAAGCTGCGAATCTCTATAGGAGTCTTGGATTCTTGCAAATTCATAACTGCTTCGACCTTTGTGGGATCCACCTGAATACCACGCTTACTTACTGCTGATTCCTGGATCCGGCGAGTTTGACGGAGCTTCGGTCCCGAAACGACGTGTTCGGTGCGATTATTACGACTAAGAAAGGAGTAGAAGATAGATAGAACACCGAGCAGTCAATTTCAATCTGGTCTCTATTGATTATTCAATGTTTACAGCACTGCGAGACCAGTTGGATAGCATGTCCCCTCTGGGAACCAAAAGCTTGTCCAAATGGAACCCCAAGGTCCGTATTTATAGACATCTCACACTATGTGTCCATCCGTTCGTATTGCCATCCGACCGAATGGTCATCCGGCCGGATGGTCATCCGTCCGGATGGACTTTTACATTAACGAAACATGTCCAACTTTCTCCTATTCTATACAATATTCAACACACGCTCTATCTAACTATTCGCACAGTGGCAGACGTACGAAATATGCACCAACAGATTCCCCCTCGGATGTCACTGTCGAATCGTCTTTAACAATATTGTGAGCCTTGAGCCGTGTTTGAATATTCTGTACTCTTCAACTTTTCTGCAACTTCAATCAAGATCTTGAAATCTTACAATACGAGTTCCCCCTCAATTGATGATTCGGGTTTGCTTTTGTCACATAATAAAGCACGAATTCCCCCTAGAATAAATCTTCAGGTCTTTTGCACAGTTTATGAATCTCCTCCGATTTGCTAAACTGCAACCTTCACGAACAATCAGCAACTTGAAACTAATCAATGCGCCATCTTCTGTTTCAACTTTAACCGCATCCGAGTTCAGTTTTTGATATGACTTGTAAGCACCACGATCTTACGCATTCTGCCTGCGCGATCTAAGAATGTACAAAAACTCAACCGGCATATGATAGAAACTTCAAATACCCCAATGGTTAACTTCAAATCCGTGATTCCCCCTGAAGATCTGATATCCTGTTTACCGTGATCCACGTTAACGAACCGTAAGAATGACATATCCGTGTAAATGATATTCTCCACAATCAGCAAATCTTCATCGGATAACAAATCATCTGGTAAGGTAATCCGATCTCCGAAGCATTCGTCCACAATCAGATTCATCTCCTCGGATAATCTACATCTTATAAGCTATCATCCACGATCACTCTTAGATCTCCGATGCTCGATCAGATATCAACACCTTTGATCATCTTGATCTCGGAAGTCTTCACTCACGATCAGATTCACATTCCCCTGACAATCTTGAAGTCGAAACTACCCGAAAATAGTTGCAGTGTCACGAAGTTCAAAAATGCCGGAATTTCAACATACGACATTGAAATTTTGATTCCCCCGCATTTTTGCAAATTCTGACGTCTCTATCAGTGAATTCCCCCTCAAGCTGAATTTAGTTTTCTGTTCTCTTCTCCGAAAAACTTGACCAACCCAGAATATCACAATATTCACCACAATTGTCAGTTTTTCGTCGTTGCGGATTTTACGTTTTGGCCCATAAATAGTCAGATACACTGAAAGAAAAACTTTCTTCACAAGTATCATGACTACCCCACTAATTTCCACAATCCGTGATCGCATCACCAAATTTGTTCACTGAAGCCCCCGAAGGTGTCCCTGAACAACCTAGCTGGGTCGTTAAAAACCCGAAAAAATTGACAATCACCAATTTTTTTAGGCATTTGATCATCCGGTCGAGTCATGTGTCGGATGGTCATCCGATCGGATTGCCGTCCGATCGGATTGCCACTCAATTGAAGGACAACATGGGCAAGTTTGTATGATGGATCGGATGGTCATCCGATCGGATTGCCATCCGATCGGATTGTCATCCGATTAGCAACAGCTTATCTCCCAAATATCCCATAGTACCATGGATCGGATGGTCATCCGATCGGATTGCCATCCGATTGAAAAGCAATTATCCTCCAATAAGCCTTCAAGACAGTGATATGGATCGGATGGTCATCCGATCGGATTGCCATCCGTTTGGAAATTTTCTAACAGCTCAAGAACAATCCAAATCACGTTTTTCGATCCAGAATCTTTATTACTGTGAATTTGATGTTGAAACTTCACAGGATTGTTCGCGAGTCAATTCCGCAGAGATTGATGTGTTCAATTCCAAAATCCATCCGTGAATCGACCTTTATTTTGATGATTTTCTTTGTTTAACGTCAAAACTCCCGTTTAACCCAAAATTGATGAGCTTTGGGTGATTTAACCGACTATTAGATCGATTAAATCGGTATCGTAGCTCTGATACCACTGCTGATTCCTGGATCCGGCGAGTTTGACAGAGCTTCAGTCCCGAAACGACGTGTTCGGTGCGATTTTTACGACTAAGAAAGGAGTAGAAGATAGATAGAACACTGAGCAGTCAATTTCAATCTGGTCTCTATTGATTATTCAACGTTTATAGCACCGCGAGACCAGTTGGACAACATGTCCCCTCTGGGAACCAAAAGCTTGTCCAAATGGAACCCCAAGGTCCCTATTTATAGACATCTCACACTATGTGTCCATCCGTTCGGATTGCCATCCGTTCGGATTGCCATCCGGCCGGATGGTCATCCGTCCGGATGGACTTTTACATTAACAAAACATGTCCAATGTTCTCCTATTCTATACAATATTCAACACACGCTCTATCTAACTATTCGCACAGTGGCAGTCGTACGAAATATGCACCAACACTTACCACATGTCCAAGAAATTGGACTTCTCGAAGCCGAAACTCACATTTTGAAAACTTGGCGTAGAGTTTCTCCTGCTGTAGGAGTTTAAGGATACATCTGAGATGCTTTTCATGATCGGCTTGATTCTTCGAGTATATGAGAATGTCATCAATAAAGACAATGACAAATTTGTCCAAATATGGCTTGCAAACATGATTCACGAGATCCATGAATGCTGCAGGTGCATTAGTGAGCCCAAAAGGCATCACTAAGAACTCATAGTGACCATAGCGAGTTATGAATGCTGTCTTATGCACATCTTCATCTCTGACCTTCAGTTGATGGTATCCTGACCTTAAATCAATCTTGGAGAAATAACTTGCTCCATGCATCTGATCGAACAAATCATCGATCCTGAGTAACGGATATCTATTCTTGATGGTAACCTTGTTTAACTCACGATAATCGATGCATAAACGCATCGATCCATCCTTCTTCTTCACAAACAGAATCGGTGATCCCCAAGGGGACGAGCTAGGTCTAATAAAACCCTTTGCCAACAAATCATCCAATTGAGTCCTTAACTCTTTCATCTCAGTCGGTGCCAACCGATAAGGTGCTCTTGCAATTGGTGCAGCTCCAGGAATAATATCGATTCTGAACTCCATTTGCCTATCAGGGGGTAAAACTGGTAGTTCCTTAGGGAATACTTCTGGATATTCAGGAAAAACGGGGATGTCATAAATTCTGGGCTTTGGTTCATCAATGGTTACTTGTGCCATGTAAATGACACAACCTTTCTTCATACACCTCGATGCCTTAAGCATAGACACTTGCTTAGGTAATCCATACTGAGTATCTCCTTGAATTATCAAAGGCTCACCATAAGGAGTCTTGATAACCACTTGCTTCTTATCATATATGATCTGGGCTTGGTTATGAGATAACCAATCCATGCCTATCACTATGTCGAATCCGGCTAGTTTCAAAGGAAGCAAGGAAAGAGGAAAGAATGATTCCTAATGGATATAAAACATCCATCTAATACAGTTGAGGTAGTTTCTATGGTACCATCGGCCAATTCTACTTCATACTTTATGCTTAGAGTTTTAACAGGCAGATTTAACAATTTACAAAACTTATTGTCTACAAAAGACTTATCTGCACCCGAATCTAACAATACTCTAGCATATACGTCATTGATGAGAAAGGTACCTGTTATCACGTTATCATTCTGAATGGCCTCCTGAGCATTCATCTGAAAGACCCTAGCATTGGTCTTTTTAGCCTCCTTGGGCTTCTTTGCATACTTTGGGTAGTTGGACTTGATGTGCCCTTTCTCGTTACAGTTGTAACAAGTTACATCCTTTATCTTCTTACAATCCAACGTTTTATGCTCACTTGATTTGCAGATTCCACAAGCTCTAGGCTGAAATTGGGATTTTGATTCGAATCTACACTTCCCTAGATGACGCTTCTTGCAGATTTTAAACTTGGGTTTTTCACCCGATTGTTGACTATCCTTCTTAAATCCGGAACTCTTCTTGTGATCAGAGTTCCCCTTATGCTTCTTATCAGATTGATGTGAGTTCTCATCCTTACGTTTCCTCTTCCCATCCTCAGAATTCTTGAGCGATCTTTTCCTGACCGCATCTAGGGTAAGGGATAACGACAGATCAGCCACTGACCTAAAAGTAGTAGGTCTTGATGCTTTCACACTTGCCTTAATCTCCGGAGCTAAACCTCCTATAAAACGAGCTATTTTTTGGTTGCGGTGTGACCAGATATGAAACCAATCGAGACATGGTATTAAAACTCGTGAGATATGCTTAACAGTCTAAGTTCTTCATGACCAAGGTCAAGAAGTCAGTCTCAATTTTCTCAACTTCATGTTGAGGACATAAATTTTCCTTGATTAAAGCAACTAACTGATCCAAAGACATGCTATATAAGTGGATCTTTCCTGTAGCTTGGATTAAGGATCTCCACCAAGCTAACGCTTCACCTTTAAATGACTGTGACACAAACTTTACAATGTCTTGCTCTGCACAACCACTAATATCAACAACAGTGTCCATATCATCGAGCCAAGTCATACAATCTATGGCTCCATTTTACCCTGTGAAGTCTCTTAGCTTGCAGGAGAGAAAATACTTGTAAGAGCAGGTCTTACCGAGGGGCTCTTGATTGAGCACAATCTTCTTAGACGGAACGCTTTGCTGATTTGATGATTGACGAGCATCATCCTTCTTTGACTCATTTACTTTAGAAGGGGGCTTACTATGAGCCTCAGAATGAGTCTTAGAGCGTGGTTTTGTATGTGGTACGGACTGAGTTCTGGCGCGGGTACCACTTAATTCATTAAACTTTCTGTCGAGAGCTCGAGTAACGGCATTATCTATTAATGCCTGCAGTTCCGCACCAGCTACATTAACTCTGGTAGTATCATTATTCTCTCTTGGGTGACTGTTAACTTCCTCCAATTCAGCCATGTAGCTTGATTGCTACAAAACAGTTGACATTATTTTACTCAGAGGTTATTATGGAATCATTATTTCTGATGATTCATTAACCATGGTAAACATAGACCGTGTTTGGTTAATTTGTTAATCATATTTATTTAGGATTTTCATTATAATTTATCCTAATTATAAAGTATTAAGGGTATTATTAATGGCCTATAAGGCCTAGTCACAAGGACAATTTTAAGCCATGATTTCAGAGAATCGAGGCATTAATGTTTGAACGTAGTTCATTACCTTTTATCGACAGGGAGTCGTAGACTACAACTGTCTTTTGTCTTATTTGATAATTATTACGGCCCATAGGCACTGCATCACTAATGGATGTCTCATATATGATCATCTTGATTGATGATCTGAACCCATGATTTATAGATCATTAGGCTAAATAAGGAAAACTGGAAGAATCCAGTATAAGGATGGCATGTGTGACTTACCGAATCACATCTGCCAGGAGTGCTAACATGTTTTCAGATGTTAACAAGAATTTGAATCTTTTTTTAACAGGTTTTACCATCATGGCCAGGTCTATACTGACATACAGGCTAGGTTATACCTTTTAAGATTCTTATTTAATATTTAAAGGCAGATCATTTAAAAAGGAATGATATTTTTAATTTATTTCATATATTATATTCATACATAGGATGACAATGAAATTTAAATAAAACATTCCACTAATTTTAAAAGAAGTACATAGATTGCCCTAAACGGGACTTTTACATAAATAACTTGCCCACGCAGGGGCTAAAATGAAAATACAAATCCTCGCAGGGACTAGGTACATAAATAAATGTCCATGCAGGGACTTAATTGGAATAAAGAAATTACAACATAAATAAATAAGGAATCTTCAAAAATCCCTCTTCTTCTTCCCCTTGATCAGATTCGCCAGACCCTTAAGAAATCCCCGGTGGCTCCTACGCTCCTCTTGAACCTCTCGTTCCACCTAGCTCAACCTCTGAAGAATCTTCTGTTGTTGCGGCGGCGGGATCAGTGGCAGCTGCGGCGGCTGCTGCTGCGGAGGTTGAGCAGGTAGCGGGTATTGATACCCGTATGTTTGGTACCCAGACTGGTACGAAGCTGTATAAGGTCCTTCAGGGTGAAGAGCATTGTAGTTGGCCGCTACGAGATACGGGTCAACATCGGGGGCATTGTAGTAGTTGTACCCCGGGTAGGCTGGCTGCTCAAATGGGTTAGATGTCGCTGCACCGGTCTATGAAGGAATTGGGTTATTGTAACCCATGTGTGGTGGTGGTGGTGCGACTAGAGCTGAGTCGACCTGTGAAACTGGGTTTGAAGGCCCACCCATCTGCGGGTCTTCATACAGTGGCGGGTAATGACTGCCACTGGAGTGTTGAGAGGTGCTGAAATGAAAATCCGCTCTTCGCACGGACATCCGTGCACCTGATCTTCTTCGCCTCGGTGGCTCC
>JARYGA010025638.1:0-33292 GCA_030545235.1 Helianthus tuberosus | reverse complement strand
TAAATAACTAAGGGTATTTTCAAATCTCATACCCATTATGTTTTGATTTTTCAACATACACAGTACAAGTATTTCAAAACAATCTTCATGATCTCAAAACATTTCATATAGTTTGAAAACAATTTTTCAAGATACATTGTCTATGTTATTTCAAAAACATTGGCCATGTTATCAAAACCAACCTTTCAAATTTCAAAATATTTCATATAGTCTGAAGACAATATTAACACAATACATTTTCTTATCAAATGCATGATTTCGAAAATCATCATTTAATTTTTTTCAAAAACCTTATACATAATTTCAAAAAAATTCATCTCGTATGATTTTAAAATATTTTTATAAATATACCTACCTAGTACACCTACTTTATGATATCAAAAGTATTATATATAAGGTTTCAAAAACACTAAACATATTTTTCTTAAAAGAACCCCATGCACAGTTTTCAAAAATATCTTCCTCGTACATTTACTTAACCTTCAAATTCTGCTTCATATGTCGCCTTGACATATCTAGCATCTCAACCTCATAAGCATTTTACTTCATGTTTTGACTTAAGCACATCCCGTGCAAGAATTCAAAGCATCTTCAACTTCTACAAATCCATATGGGATCTTTTTATCTCCATAATTAGACCCTTGTGGATGATCATGATTCAAATCAGAGTCCTTAATTGGATTCCTTATGTACCTTAATTCGAACATTTCGGTTCTTTATAATCGAAATCGAATTTTCTCTTCAAAAATCTTTCTATCTTTATAGTTAGATTCTTGATAACGTTTAAAGTACCAAATGAAATCCGTTGAATGGATTCCTAGTGTGCTTTAAATGCATGTACGCAAGTAACAAGACAAATTAACAAACAATCTTTGTGGTTATATGACTATGTGTTTATGCATCTTGAGTTTTCATTTAAGTATTTTTGTGTTTTTATACTCTGGATAATTCGTTATCCAAATCCTCGCAGGATCTTTCATATCTTCATATGAGGGATTCGTAGCAGGATATTCAAAGGTACTACCTTAAATCCTTAATGGGCTTCTATGTAATAGTTAAGACCCTTGGATTATATAGTACCACTCCAGACCCTTTTTAGTGGTCTAGTCTAAAGGATTGATTCACAATTTGGTTAAAGAATGACATCTAGTGATGTAGCTGGACAGACTCCTTGATAGTCTATTTAGATCATTTATTGATTTAGTCTACGGGACTCTATGGCGGTCTAGTCACACTCATCCCAGGAATGTTCATTTGGTTTTCCCCTACACATTATAAAATAAACTGTGTGAACTATGCAAGGAATTGTCTAATTATGGAAGCGCACATAATTATGAGATTCAGTGCACGGTAAACCCAGTAAGATTTATTATGTGTAAGAGCCGATAGTGACAACAATAACGAAATGAGAACGATGTAATGGAGGTACGGTGGACGCACCAATGACGCTTCATATACTTGTATATAAGTATCCCTCTTACATTGCAATCATGATGTTATTAAAGGTTACTAGAAGTTCAGAACCCTAACCAATGTTGTTTGATCTTTTCAACTTCATATTTTCAAGCTCTCACAAGTTTCCTCTAAATAAATTTCGGGACGAAATTTCCTAAAGTAGGGGAGACTGTAACACCTGTGCCTTCACGGCCATCAAACAAGTACCAAACCAATGAAATATTATATTTCATACTTGGGATTTGTAAAAATATGTGTATCATTTGCACATATCAATTCTTGTTCAATTCCAAACTCTAAATCGCTTTCTGGAAGGTTATACGCGCACTGATGCGTAAATATAACCAGTTTAATGCAACAAACACTCCGGAAAAGTGAAATAGGTTTAACATACCTTAAATAACCTTTACTTAACTTAGAAATAAGTTTTGAAAGCTTTGGTATGGCAAAATCAAGTTAAATCGCTTACAGGGACTAAAGTTGACAAACTGCGAAAGTATGCCAATTTGAACTGTAACAGACATTCCGGAACATGACCATAAGTTAAACACACCTTAAATATCCTTTATATAGCTTAGAAATAGGCTTTGAGGGGTTCGGTGTGCTAAAATAAACTTTTGGGTCATTCAGGGACTAAAAGTGTCAAAAAGTGCACAAGTTTGCATTTTCGCGCATAACTTACGTTCTGAATACATCCGGACATCCAAAAATTTATGTAAGCATGACTACATTATATTTTAGTGTTCGCCATAAGAAAAATCCATTCGTCACGTCATTTGGATCGTTTTTCGCGCTTACGCGCATTCCGTCGTAATTAAGCGAACATCGCGTTCGTACGACCAAACGAACCATCACCCGGCATATTTTTGAACATGTTTCATGTCCACAATGTTTAGGCAACATTTTAGGGCCTTAAAGTTGGCTTTACGGGCCTTAGAAGTGTCGGGAATGGCCTTAAACACGTGCAGGGACCTAAACTGTCATTTTTGAAAGTTGTTTCTGATCTGACATGCTCAGGCGGCCCGCATTGTGTTTGGCTGATCCTAAAGCGGGCCGCTTCCCACCTTCTGACCAGATTAAATGTTTCTAATCACAAGTTGCAGCCATTTAATCCTCCACCACATGTTTTCATTTGTCTAGTCATGTGATATGGATGGAATTTTAGTCACCATAACCTTCCAACACATGTACGGCCTTGATCGTTTCCCCTTTTCCAAGAAACGATCCTAACGGTTACCCGAAAACTATAAATACCCCAACACCCCAATGCAAAACTTACAAGAATTCTGATTTTGAGAGCTCTAAGTTGAAACCATTGTTTCATACCTGAGTTCTTGAAGTCGGGATTAGCATTCGGGGACCCTGGGTTAGTATTCTTTCGTTCTTTTCCTTATTTTACTGCTTTTCGAGTCAGAAAGTCAAACTTTGTTTGACTTTCAGCGTTGACCAGTAATGGTCAATGCGAAGTTCGTTTGAACTTCGCAACGTGAGTGTAATCACGTTGGTCATAGTCCTTTGGGACTATGCCCACTGATTACCACGTTGTCTAGAGTCGTAGGGTAGGCGATCTAATAAATCGTCTATACCTTCGAACTCGACCCATTTGGTCGATCATTAGGATCCGACCAAATACATTAGGTGACCATAGTAGGTAGGGAATAACCTTCCGAGGTTATACCCTATGGTCACATCGTTTAAGTAGTTGTATGATAGGTAGTTTATATGCCTTAGGTAAATTACCAGAATACCCTTTTCATGTATAATTGGTAATTTAGCATATGTAACCTAAACTTTTGACACATAACTGATTATGTAACATGTTTAGGCATATAACACTTGTCATAGGGCTGGTTAGGCGTTCCGAACGCGTTTTACGCGAACGACGCGTTAAAGTAGCATAAGTTACCTAAACGGGTCGTAATGGGTCGTAGACACTTAGGTTAAGTTTCATTTAGTATGTAGGCTTTGTTAAACCATATCATATGAGTTCCTACACTCATTTGGTTTACAAACCCTAATGCTACCCAGTCTTCCGATTTAGGTCCGGTTAATTAACATAGTTACCTATATTAGGTGCCGTTTGATTTCCGTGATCTCTAGCATTGTTTGGTTGTTACTCAAGGACTACTGAGCATTCTCAAGTGAGTACATAGACCCCTCTTTTACTGTTTTCCAAACTGTTTTGGGGTGGAACACATGTGCCTACTTGTTACTTTCATGCTTTCCTGTTTTCACATCATATACTGCTATGTTCGTTAGTACATTATAGTACATGATTTCATTACATTTTATGCTATGTATGTCCATTGCGTTCATACTTAGTACATCGTTTTACATTTACATTTTATGCTATTTATGTCCATTGCGTGCATACTTAGTACATTGTTTTTCATCACATGCTTACATTTTGGTATGACATTTGGTTTGTTTACATGGGACAATACATTCATTAACACCGATCATGCCGTTCGTTAGTAGGTAGTGGTACCATAGGAATTGACAACTCCCGTTCCGGACGTCCCAGGGAAAGGGGATGAAAGGAATGACCGAATTCGTTGTTATTAAGACAGATAGACCTTTAATTTGTTTAAAGGGTTTATCACCACAGTCGCCAGGCTTGGATGTATGCATTTTCACAACACCGCATAAATGTTCATTATCAGTACAGCATGCATTTACACAAGACATAATATTGATTTAAACACAGTTTTACTTCAATACTTTGCTTTTGTGCATATGGTTTAGTTGAGACATTTCGCTAGCCATACATGACATTTAGACATAGACATTTTAACATGATTGACCTTGATCATGCATTTACACAAGACATAATATTGATTTAAACACAGTTTTACTTCAATACTTTGCTTTTGTGCATATGGTTTAGTTGAGACATTTCGCTAGCCATACAGGACATTTTGACATAGACATTAGACATAGACATTTTAACATGATTGACATTGATCATGCATTTTCATAAGACGTAATGTTGATTTAAACTACATTTTACTTCAATACTATGTTCTTGTGCATTTCACCTATGGTTTAGTTGATGCGCTTTCACTAGCCATACATATCACATTTTGTTTTACATTACATGATTTACATTAGACATGAACATTTTACTTTGGTGGTTTGGTTGATTAAGTGATTAAGTAACGATGCGTGTGTAATATGATACAAGCATGGTGGATACGCCGCTGGTACTTCCTATATATAAGTGTTTGTATGGTATTACATGTCGTAGCGTTATTTGAATCATTTCAGTTTGAGACATATAACATTTTATACAAATAACATACTTTTCACAATACATTGTTTTACAAGCAACTTATCTTATACAAACTCATTTTACATGGTTATTCATTTAACCATACATTATTTATACATATCATCTGATCTTATCGATTTTCAAATGATTTACAAAACAAAGCAAATTACAAGGTTCATGACTAAACATTTTCTTAAACAGAAGTCATGAATCTTATTTTCACAAAACCTATGTATCTCACCGGCATTTTTATGCTGACGTACCATATTTTCACATGTGTTTTTCAGGAAATGAAGCATAGGATTGATCAAGTTACACTTAGGCGGACATGGGCCTTAGTGACAATAAAAGATGCAGATTAGTTAATTATGTTGTATTTTCATGTTTGTTTAGACATTGTAACACTTATATTGAATAAAACGAAACTTTAATTTCCATGGTTGTGAAACATTAATTCTGTTACAACACTCCCCGATGTTTCCGCCACGTTTTGTATGTTCCACGTGGTCGGGGTGTGACAACAACTTACATACATATTCCACATATATATATTTTCGTTCAAACGGTATATATATATATATATATATATATATATATATTAATATATAGATGGTCGTAGCATACAACAACTTAAACGACATATAATGTTGACATTAAACCTGTTCGATCATTCTCAGATAACACAACTAACAATCATATGCACACATTACGACTTAATACGTTTCAGCTTTAACACTCAAAACTGGGCTTGTTTCGGGTATTTTTATAAAATAGTTACAGGTCACAATAAATTCCCAAAAAAATATATGACATGTGAAAAGGTCTCGGTGTGTTTCTGTAAAATTTTCAAAGTCTAATTGTTTATAGATTTTTTGAGAAATTCGAGCAATGGATAGTGGTCTGAATTGTTACAATTCCTACCCCTGCTCACCGTTTATTTTGTTTAAAAATCCCCGAGTCTCCAAACGAGGTGATTCCAGTTGGAGAACTTCGGTTTACTCGCATATTTTCTACAGAAAATCGTGACCTGCAATTTCTATAGAAAATGGACAGCCCAGCGCACTGTAACGAAAAATTCCATTAAAAATAGTAAACGACGTCAAAAAATTATGATTCCAGTGCCGTTTGAATCGTATTTCGAAACTCTACTTTGTGGACTCAAGAAAACTCAGTTTTCGATAAGTTATGACCCGGTTACAGTCGATACAAGTCGGCTGAAACTGCTGGACAGCTTATTGTTTTCGCTACCCGATCCCGCAAACGATTATCTAGTGTACCCGTGACCCTCAAATATTAATCACAACAGCAATAACATGATATCAGTTGTGTACGTACATTAAAACTATCCTCTACGACATGTTTTAGTCCATAACTAACCCTAACTTATAAATAAACGCTTATACGACTAACAACACATTGATACACCCCTTTTCTAGCAACCATAGTTCGCAATTAATCACATAACATAAAGCATCAACTAAACAATAAAACGTAGCCATGGTTTGTACAAGTAAACCGAGGGATCGAAAAAAAACTAGTAATATGATTTACATCAAGAACCATCAATCATCAATACACATGATTCCTAGAGACTTGAACTACACGAAATCACACACAAACAAGAAAATCTAATAAACGCAGCCATGGTATACAAGAGTTTCAAACCGAAAACAACAAATAAACATACTAACCGATTAAGATGGAGTGCGAGAGGGAAAGAACGAGAGGGAGTTAGCTAGGAGGAGAGATAGCGACGATGGGGGGGGGTATCCTTCTGTTGCCGCCGTACGGTTACGGGGAGGTGGAGTCATGGGGTTGTTGTGTTGTGATAAGGGTATAATATTTGCTATCATGCATATAATACGCATACTTGAAATAGAATAATGGATGGCGGTTGTGTATATGGGCCGATCAAAGGATATGAGTTGGGCTAGGGTGTTGATTGGTCTGCACTATCAAAACGTAAAGGTAACATGTGCCAGCCATTTTTTTCTTTGTTCAAATTGTACACTAACAGTTATTATTATCATTATTATATTTAACTTAAAGAACTAATATATGTGTATAATATATTAGTAATGTAAATATACATTATTCATGTTATGATTTGGACCTCATAGGTTTCGGGTTTCGCAAGTGAGTTGAATCGACATGCACCTGGTTCAAACACTTCGGTTCGGTTCAACGCGATGTGGATAAACTGTAATCAGTCCATCAAATAAAATAAGCGTAGAATTTGATTTATGAAAGTGAAACAATTGGGTCTTCGCCTCAAAGTTACAGGTTGTCACATTATTCCCAAGTTGTAAGAAATTTCGTCCTGAAATTTGCAAGCACTCGCTGAAGAAGCTAATGCGGTTGAGTGTTTTCATGGGGTGTTACATCATTCCCCCGTTGGTTTGGAATTTCATCCCAAAATTCCGAAGTAGCTTCTGTACTGGACTCACCTTTCTTGAACAACTGGGGGTACTTGCATTTAATCTGGTCCTCCCGTTCCCAAGTGAACTCTGGGCCCCGACGGGAGTTCCAACGAACTCGAACAATAGGTATTTTAGTACGTTTGAGAGTCTTGGTTTCCCGGTCCATAATTTCCAACAGTTCCTCGACGAAGCACAACTAGTCGTCGATAGTGAGTTCCTTGAAAGGAACAATGAGGGTCTCGTCTGATAAACATTTCTTCAGATTTGACACGTGGAAGACGTTGTGACCACCACTGAGTTCTTCGGGCAAATTCATTCTGTAAGCCACCTTGCCGATTTTCTCGGTGATTTCAAAAGGCCCGACATATCGTGGATTAAGTTTGCCTCGTTTGCCAAAACGGACCACACCCTTCCATGGTGAGACTTTAAGTAGCACTCGATCCCTAACCTGGAACTCGAGAGGCTTCCTACGCGTATCCGCATAACTTTTCTGACGGTCACAAGCTGCCGCCATTCTTTGTCTGATTTGAGCAATCTTCTCCGTTGTGTCGACAACAGGTTCTGGGCCAGTGATTTGGCTATCACTAACTTCTACCCAACATGGAGGTGATCGGCATTTCCGCCCGTACAAGGCCTCGAATGGAGTAGCTTTGATTCCGGTGTGGTAACTATTATTGTATGAGAACTCTACTAAAGGTAGATGTCTTTCCCAGCCGTTACCAAAATCGATAACACACGCTCAAAGCATATCTTCTAGTGTCTGGATGGTGCGTTCAGTTTGCCCATTCGTCTAAGGGTGATACGCTGTGGTCATGTCTAGACGTGAGGCGAAAGATTTGTGCATCACCTGCCACAACTCAGATGCAAAGCGCGAGTTTCGATCAGATATGATGGAAGTTGGTACTCCATGCCTAGCGACCACTTCCTTCAAGTAGATGTCTGCGAGTGTAGAAAACTTGTCCATTTCCTTGATTTGCCAGAAAGTGTGCAGACTTAGTTAGTCGATCCACGACCACCCAGATGGTGTCGTTTCCTCGCTGAAATCTAGGTAAGCCAGTGACGAAATCCATGGAAATCTGCTCCCATTTCTGTCACACCCCGAAATATCAGAGCATTGGCGTGACTGGACTGGTATCTTCATTGCACAGCGGAAGCAAATAAGCTAAGACTTCTAGAAAACGAACGCCCACTAAGTACTCGAATCCTCAATGGTTCTCCTATTCCAACCGTGCCATAATTTCTGAAATGCAACCTGAGAAAGAAACATGCGAAAAATCAACATAAAGTTGAGCGAGTTCATAGTTTGTTTGTAAAAGATTTGAAATAAATCTTTTTGAATAACCGGTTTTTGAAGTATTGTTGAGAAAACAAATTTAAAATCATTTTCTTGTCATGTTATACGGAAACTTTGTATGAAAACATGGTATGTATCTTGTATAATTCAAGTATTTCTGTATGTATCTTTTATAAATCAAGTATTTTTGTATGTATCTTGTATAAATAAAGTATTTCTGTATGTCTCTTGTACAACTCAAGTATTTCTGTATGTATCTTGTTGTTAATGGGTTTCAAGGCCATTAACATGTGACACGACATAGGAAGCAACCAAACCATAGGCATTTTTCTAGTTGTCGATTCACGACTGAGACACAAAAGCACTACTCGGTACTAGTTTTCACCAAGAGTGTGGCTGCCCGGACACCCGTTAGATCTAACTTTTGTTCTGCGGTCTAAGTATGTACACGATTAATGGTGCTTATGGTACCCTATTCGTGACACGATTTCTCGTATCATTCCTCAAAACGCATCATACTTGGTACTAGTTATCACCAAGAGTGCTTCTTGTTTTTTTATCCATCACACCATTTATAAACATTGTAACATTTGTAACATGTATTTCACCCCTGTCACACCCCGAATTCCACGTGTCACTGGTGGGCCCGGTGGGGAGTATCGTGACGTGGTTGGCAACATAATGGTCAAACAACACAATATTTAAATGCACATCGGAAGCAATTGAAAGATATATTTCAACCGAATAAAATATTGTAATATCGTGTATCACAAACAGTTGAAAGTTTATCCACAGACGGATCGAAATAAATAGGAAACAGTAGTTCAACAGACTTTAGGCATCTTAAGCTTGCGAGACTCTTTTGATGCTAAGGAGATATCCAGCCAATTACGAGTAGTACATGCACTTAATCTTTTTGGGAAAATACGTCAGTTTACACTGGTAAATACAATCAACTGACTCATTTTAAAAATGATTAAAAATTGATTTGGTTGCACGTGGCATAAACATTTTATAACTTGGGATAATTATTTAAATATATAAACTTGTAAAAGAATTACATGTTCCTTATGCGTTCAGTAGCCCGGATCGTGCCGGGTTAAAGATCAATAGACACACCACATAATCTATTTATGCACTGACGAGTGTACGCCTACACTCCGCGCTTAGGTCGTGGCCATTTCGTAAAATGATGCCAAGGATATCCGGGACATGGTCATTAACCCCCCAAAGGCTTTAAGTAAACAAAACAATTTAAACGGGCCGATCAAATTTCAATTAACCACCATACGATGGAAGATTTAATGCCCGACCAAGCGGTATTTTATATACCGTACCCCAAGCCCGTATAAGGGAAAATAAGTTAAAAGTATTTACCTGAGCAAAGTAATAATCACAATAAGCAAATGCAAGTAGCTTTTACTGGTCCTCCTATTCTGGAACGAAGGTTTATAATAACCTATTAGAATCCTAACGGGTCTTTAGTTAGGCTTAAGCTTAGACCGGTTAGTTTCAAGGATACGGTTCGTACGCACGATTAAGCGAAGACCGGAACAGAATGTGATTTAGACCCGACAAGTTTGAAGACTTGCTTAATATGGGTATTTCATACACATTCTGGATTTTGAGATAAAACCTATAAGGTTTGACTCGTTTCGGCTAATTTATGTAAACTAGTTACATAAACCGAACCGAATGCGTAATAAGCGTAACGGGTATCCGTAAGAGCCATATACAAGTTTCCTAAGTTAATATGCTCCAAATATGTTGTGACATCAGTAAGATGTCTTTTATTATGCCCGAAACGAATTTAAACACAAACTATGCCCCGTAAGGGTAGTTTGGTCATTTACATGGTTGTAAAAGAGTTTAAGTATTATCCTGAGTTACAGGTCTGATGTAATCAGAAAAAATACTCAATTTAATAAGTTATAACAGTAGGGTAAAGTATATATGTGAAATTTATCAATTATAACCAAACTATGCACCGTAGGGGCATTTTGGTAATTTCACATAAGTCGAAAAGCTCAAAACTGAAGTCTGAGTTAAACAACTTTTGCTTACTGTTTAAATATTATAGTTTACCTAAAATATAAGTAGGTATCAACCCTTGTATGTTTAAAATAGTTTTAGTACATACTATGCGTTAAAAACGCTTAATATGGCGATTAGAAGCCGTTTCCGGGTTCTATATAGAAAAATGATATTTTTATTATTCCAGAAGGTTTAAAATAATTTATTTATCATATACAATCAGTAGCAAAAGGTTTGGGGTCAAAAAGATATGTAAAACTCATTTTATAGCCCAAAAGGGCAAAACCGACAATTACCGGATCAAGCTTATAACTCTAAGTTATGCTCAGCCTAAAATTTATTAAAAATCTTAAAAAATCCCAAAATAATATATTACATCAGTGGGTAAAGAGTTTGATATCAAAAAGTGAGTTTAAATAGGCCATATGCTAATTATGCCGTTTAATCGCTAAAGAAGCTTTCTAATTACGCTAATGAGCATAACTCTCAATCTACACCTCAAACTGATGTCAAATTTTGGGTGCAAGTTTATAATTCAGTAACTAAGGTTTCTACTCTTTTAAATTTGCAAAAATCTCATTTTATGGTGAAAAGGGCATAATGGTCAACATATGAGCAATTAACGGAAACATGCATATTAATTGGATAACTAATGAACCAAGGTGTATAATCACAGAGGCTTATACTAGCATGTAACCTAGTCCAATTAAAGCTCTAAGGCATTTCTAAAACATGCCAAAACGGGTCAGAACTGAAGTCAAAGCAAAAGTCATAGCTTTGCGACTTTCGGTTCCGAACCGGGTCTAAACAAAAAATTGCCGGGTTGAACATGTTTAGACATGTTCTTACATTAATTACCAAGTTATATTAATGATCAAACATGTTGTATGGGTCCTGCATTGCTAATTATGCATAAATTAGAAATTAAGCATTCTGTTGACTTTTTGATAACAAGTTTGACCCGACATTTAACCTAGTTAGAGTGGGAATCAGAGGGTGCCCTTTTAAGGGTTTAATGCCCACTTAATTACCGACTTAGTGATCACTTGAGTCTGCTTTGGAGCTCCAGAAATGATCAGAAATGCTGAAGGAAGGTGTGAAGAAATGGTTGCAACCTTGGCCCTTTTTATAGTGCTCAAGAACTCATAGATCATTGACAAATCACGCTACCACTGGCCATGGATCATCAACAACTGATTAGGGGTTGTTTAGGGGTCGTCCATGGAGTGAAACAACTGATTAAAGTCGGTTAATGCGTGAAACCAGACTGTTGTCTTAAGTTTCTGCAACTGGGCGTCTGACGCGGCCCGCGTAAAGTCTTGTTAACCTTTACGCGGCCCGCTTGAGACCTGTTGTCAGCTTTCACATTTGCAAGTTTTTGCATATTTGTCTCTTGGCCTTTCGAAGGGTCAACTAACTTATTTCTTGCAATTTGAACCCTCTAATTTGACACATAAGGGCTTCTAGATATATACCCACTTTGTTAAGACCTCGATTAACTTTATTGTTACCCGAAAAGTCATAACTTCCAACGTTGACGCTTTAACCCCTTGTATACGAATTTGATCATAACTTTCTCATACGATAACAAAACTTTATGAAATTTATATCGTGCATTCTAGTGAGCATAATTAATCGTTACAAAGCTTCGGGTTTGTTAAAAGGTCACTCAGAGGTATAACTTAAACATGTTGACACATTTAACCCCTGTAGTTTGTAATCTCTCACTTTCATTCGCAATTAGCTTCGTATGATCTATGATTTATTCGTTTGAAGGTATGAGAATCATGTAGGGTTATTGTAAAGTATATGTATTCACTGTTGACATTTAGAACTCGTATATTCACATACTTTCCATGATTGTCAACTTTAACCCTTCTATAGCATTCTTTCACACGTTCAAACCTATGACACGTGCCAACACATTACAGGACGTGAATTTTCGAGGTGTTACATCCTCACCCCCTTAAAGGAAATCTCGACCCCGAGATTTACTGAAATAAATAAGGGTACTTTTCTTTAATTGTGGACTCAACCTCCCACGTATACTCGGGACCTCTACGGGTATCCCATTTGACCTTTAAAATAGGCACATGCTTCCTTCGAAGCTTCTTAACCTGTCGATCTTCAATCGACAATGGTTTTTCCACAAATTTCAAGTTCTCATCTATATGCACATCTGTATGTGGTATGACTAGCGATTCGTCAGCTAGGCATTTCTTCAGATTGCAGACGTGGAATACGTTATGAATACCACTGAGCTCTTCAGGTAAGTTTAACTTATAGGAAACTGATCCGACACATTCGATGACCTCGAAAGGTCCTATGTATTTCGGGCTTAACTTGCCTTTCTTACCAAATCGCATCACTCCCTTCCATGGTGATACATTAAGCAACACTTTGTCACCAACTTCAAATTTCATAGGTTTACGCTTTGGATCTGCGTAACTCTTCTG
Organism: Helianthus tuberosus; assembly: GCA_030545235.1. NCBI lineage: Eukaryota > Viridiplantae > Streptophyta > Magnoliopsida > Asterales > Asteraceae > Helianthus > Helianthus tuberosus. The sequence goes on along the minus strand of JARYGA010025638.1, from coordinate 20,362 downwards.
CCTATCTCGGGCAACTTTGAGACGGTCACCAATCTGGAAAATCTTGTCCGTCGTTTCAAAGACTATCTCTGGTCCTGATAATTGGACATCTCCAACTTCCGCCCAACAAACGGGCGTTCTACATTTTCTACCGTATAAGGGCTCGAAAGGCGCAGCTTTAATGCTGGTATTGTAGCTATTGTTGTAGGAGAATTCGATTAACGGCAGGTGGTTATCCCAACTACCACCTAGATCAATCACGCATGCTCGAAGCATGTCTTCCAAAGTTTGGATAGTACGCTCACTCTGGTTGTCCGTCTGAGGATGGTAAGCCGTACTAAAATTTAAACGCGTGCCCAAAGATTGTTGGAAACTTTTCCAAAAATGGGATGTGTATCTAGTATCCCTGTCGGAGATAATAGACACAGGTATGCCATGTAAAGCTACAATCTTATCTACGTATAGTTGGGCTAGCATGTCGGAGCTATAAGTCTCCTTAATGGGTAGGAAATGTGCTGACTTAGTCAGTCTGTCTACGATCACCCATATGGTATCATTTCCTTTCCTTGTCTTAGGTAACTTGGTGATAAAATCCATAGTTACCATTTCCCACTTCCAAGTGGGAAGTTCAGGCTGTTGTAGCAAACCTGCCGGCTTTTGATGTTCTGCTTTGACTTGCGCACACGTCAAGCATTTAGCTACATAGGTAGCTACAGACTTCTTCAAGCCTATCCACCAATAGTTTGCCCTTAGATCCTGGTTCATCTTATCAGCTCCAGGATGAATGGAATATTTAGAACTATGGGATTCCTGGAGGATAACATCCCGAAGTCATCCATAAATTGGAACCCATATTCGTCCATTCAAACTCAGAATTTCGTCTTTGCCAAGAGATAACTGCTCCTCAGTTACTCCTAGTTTTTCGTTAGGATAGTTAGCTTCCAACACAGCTTCCTTCTGTGCAGCTAACAACCTTTCATTCAAACTGTTCTTTATTTCAATGCTCTTGGCATTGATTCGGATGGGTTTCACCCTTTCCTTTCGACTCAAGGCATCAGCGACTACATTCGCCTTGCCGGGATGGCATCTGATTTCACAATCATAATCATTTAAAGTCTCCATCCAACGGCGCTGCCTCATGTTTAAATCTTTCTGATTAAACAGATGTTGAAGGCTCTTGTGATCAGAATAGATCATACACTTGATTCCATATAAATAATGCCTCCATAGTTTTAGTGCAAATACAACGGCACCCAACTCCAAGTCTTGGGTGGTGTAATTCTTTTCGTGCACCTTTAACTGCCGTGAAGCATAGGCAATAACCTTGCCTTTTTGCATAAGCACACACCCCATGCCAGTGTGTGATGCATCGCAGTAAACTACGAATTCTTCGGTACCTTCAGGCAATGTCAGTACAGGAGCGTTGCTCAACTTTTGTTTCAGAATATCAAAAGATTTTTGCTGCTTAGGGCCCCAATCAAACTTTAACTTCTTACGGGTCAATGAAGTTAGGGGTGCAGCAATCCTTGAAAAGTTTTCAATGAAACGCCTATAATATCCCGCCAAGCCTAGAAAGCTATGAATCTCTATAGGCGTCTTCGGCTCTTGCCAGTTCATAACTGCTTCCACCTTAGCGGGATCCACTTGGATACCACGCTCACGAACCACATGTCCAAGGAATTGGACTTCTCGAAGCCAAAATTCACATTTAGAGAATTTGGCATAGAGCTTCTCCTGGTATAGGAGTTTGAGAATACAGCGAAGGTGTTTTTCATGGTCAGTTTGGTTCTTCGAGTAAATGAGAATGTCGTCGATGAAAACGATGACGAATTTATCTAAGTATGGCTTGCAAACGCGATTCATGAGATCCATGAACGCTGCAGGTGCATTAGTGAGCCCAAAACGCATCACTAGGAACTCGTAATGACCATAACGAGTCCTAAATGCAGTTTTGTGTACGTCTTCATCTCTAACCTTCAGTTGGTGGTAGCCTGACCTCAAGTCAATCTTCGAGAAATAACTTGCCCCTTACAATTGATCGAACAAATCGTCGATCCTGGGCAAAGGATACCTATTCTTTATAGTGACTTTATTAAGCTCACGATAATCGATGCACAGATGCATCGATCCATCCTTCTTCTTGACAAACAAGACTGGTGCTCCCCAAGGAGACGAACTAGGTTTAATGAAACCTTTGGCTAGCAATTCATCTAGTTGCGTTCTCAATTCCTTCATCTCTGTTGGTGCTAACCTGTAAGGTGCTCTAGCAACAGGTGCTGCTCCAGGGATGATGTCAATTCTGAATTCCACTTGCCTATCTGGTGGTAAACCAGGTAGTTCTTCAGGAAAAACTTCTGGGTATTCAGAAATGACGGGGATGTCTTCAATCTTGGGTCTCTGCTCATCAATAGTCACTTGTGCCAAATAGATGACACAACAATTCTTCAAACACTTAGAGGCTTTGAGCATAGTCACTTGCTCAGGCAGTCCATACCGGGTATCTCCCTGAATGGTAAGTGATTCACCAGATGGAGTTTCGATCACCACTTGCTTTTTATTGCAGACAATCTGGGCCTGGTTATGAGATAACCAGTCCATGCCTAACACGATGTCAAAACCAGCTAACTTCAAAGGAAGTTAGGACAAAGGAAAAGAGTGGTTCTTAATGGATATGAAACATCCATCTAATATGGTTGAGGCGGTTTCTAAGGTGCCATCTGCTAACTCCACCTCATATTTCACTCTTAGGGTTTTAACAGGTAAATTCAACAATTTGCAAAACTTATTATCTACAAATGATTTATCAGCGCCAGAATCAAAAAGTACTCTTGCAAAGATATCATTTATGAGAAAGGTACCTGTGATCACGTTATCATCTTGCACAGCCTCCTTCGCATCCATCCTAAAGACCCTAGCATTAGTCTTCTTGGCCTCTTCAGGCTTCTTGGCGTATTTAGGGCAGTTGGTTTTAATGTGCCCTTTCTCATTGCAACTGTAGCACGTTGCATCCTTCAGCTATTTGCAATCCAAGGTCTTTTGCTCCTTGGACTTGCATATCCCGCAAGCAAAAGTTCTTGACTGGGTCTGCGAGTTCGATTCGAGTCTGCACTTCCCGAAGTGCTGTTTCTTGCAGACTTTGCATTTGGGCTTATCACTAGACTGATGCCCATCTTTCTTTGACTCTGACCCCTTCCTGTTGTCACGGTTTCCTCGGTGCTTCTTGTTTGACCTCCGTGAATTATCATCTTCACGTTTTCTCTTCTCAGCATCTTTGTTCCTCAGCGATCTTTGTCTGATTGCGTCCATCGTGAGGGACAAAGATATATCCGCTACCGATCTGAAAGTAGCTGGCCGAGAGGCCTTCACGCTTGCCTTTATCTCGGGGGCTAAACCCCCAATGAAACGAGCTATTCGTTTGGGTTCCGGGGTCACCAAATACGGAACCAACCTCGACAGGGTATTAAAGATCGTGAGGTAAGCTTGGCAATCTAGATTGGTCATTACCAACGAAAGAAAATCTGACTCAATCTTTTCGACCTCGTGCTGAGGACAGTAGTTCTCCCTGATGAGGGCAACAAATTGTTCCCAAGACATGTTGTACAATGGGATCTTCCCAGTGGCTTGAATCACTGATCTCCACCAGGCTAAAGCCTCACCCTTGAAAGATTGGGACACAAACTTGACTATATCCCTCTCAGCAGACCCACTGATATCCACTACTGTGTCCATCTCATCTAACCACGTCATGCAGTCAATGGCTCCTTTTTCCCCAGTGAAATCCCTGGGTTTGCATGAAACAAAGTATTTATAGGAGCAACCCTTATTACGGGGTTCTTGATTTAGTACAATCTATTGAGATGGAGCATTGTGGTGGTTTGAGGAGAGTCGATCATCATCATTCTTCAGTTCTTCCTTCTTGGAAGGTGGCTTCGAATGAGGTGTAGATAGGGTCCTACTTCGAGTCCCACTATATTCTTCATACTGCCGCTCTAAGGCCTTTGTAACTGCGTCGTCTACTAACGCTTTTAGTTCAGCACCCGTTATATTAATTCGGGCGTTATCATTATTCTCCACTGGATGACTATTAATTTCATCCGAGTCAGCCATTTTAATTGAACTGTTACATAAAACAAGGATAATAGTTTACTTGGGAGTTTATTATGGAATTGTCTTTTATGGCAATTCATTAACCATGGTACCATAGACCATATTTGGTTAATTTATTAATCATATTTATTTAGGATTTCTATTATAATTTATCCTAATTATAAAACAATAACAGTTTTATTAGTAGCACAAAAGTCCTAGTCACAAGGACATTTTAAATTATAAGCCATCATTTCAGAGAATCAAGGCATGAAGGTTTGAATATACTTCTTTACCTTTTTCCAGACATGGTCATAGACTATTACCGTCTTTTGTCTCATATAAAAATGAGAAGGGCCCGTAGGCATTATATTGCCAATGTATGGTCAAAATATGATCATCTTAATTGATGATTTAAACCAATGATTCAGAGATCATTAAGTTGGGTTAGGAATCTTTTGAAGAATTCTTATATAAGAAAGACGTGTGTGATTTTAACGAATCACATCTGCCAGTAGTGTTAACATGTTTTCAGATGTTAACTGGGATTTGAATCTTTTTAACAGGTTTTACCATCTTGGCCAGGTCTTATAGTGACATGCAGGCTAGGTTATACCTTTAAGATTCTTAATTAATATTAAATAGGCAGATTACCTTTAAAGGAATGATTTTGATTTATTTATTTCATATATAATTTATTTATGCATATAGTGGCAAAAAATGAAATTTATAAACTAAACATTCCATTAATTATTAATAGGTTACACGTCGCCCTAAACGGGACTTTTTAATAAAGCAACATACCCACGCAGGGGTAAAATTGAAATACTAGTCCACGCAGGGACTTAAACAAACAACACACCCTCGTAGGGGTTAACAGAAAGATAGACCCACGCAGGGGTCAAAACAAACAAACAAACATACCCACACAGGGGTCAATACAGCAAGACAGGCCCACGCAGGGGCTCAACTGATACAAGGAAATTACAACAACAGTGGAAGGATTCAATGGTCCTTCTTGCTCTTCCCTTTTATTAGGCTTGTCAATCCTTGGAAGAAACTTTGTCGCTCCCTGCGGTCCCTGTGAAAGTCTCGCTCGACTTGGTCCAACCTTTGCTGAATTTCTTCACGCTCTGGTGGGGAGAACCTTGGCGGCTATGATTGTTGCCGAATTATAGGTCTAGTAGGTATTTGGTACACATGAGTTGGGTATCCTACTCCCCAAGGAGCTCCATACTGTCCTTCAGGATGAAGGGCGTTATAATTGGCCGCTACCATGTATGGGTCGGCTTCAGCGTAACCATAGTTGGTGTGAGCCCGTTGCTCAAACGGGTTGTACGCCATCGAACCCGTGTATGCTGGAATCGTGTTATCAAAACCCATCGGTGGTGGTTGCGGTGCAATGGGGTTTGAAGGTCCACCCATTTGAGGATCTTCTGGAAGTGGCGGATAATGACTGCCACTTGATTGTCGAGGAGAGCTAAAATGAAAGTCCCCTCCTCGTGCAGACATACGTGCTCCGGTTCTCCTATGCCTCGGCCGTTGCGGAGGTGGCGGCTGAACTGGTGGCGGTGGAGGCGGTGGCGTGACTGCCACAAATCGTGAATCCTCAGAGGGATCCTGCTGCTGCTGATGAGGCGACGAATGATGCGAGGGTGTAAAATACCACTCGTGCTTGTTAAATCACGCCTGGTAACTGTCCGGACCATGGTAGGGTGATCCGTGAAAAGATGAACCATATGAGACCTCGATAGGATGGTTCGGAGTTCCGGTTGCGGGCTCGACTGGATCGGTGTCCTCGCCCATATCTTCCGCATGATCGCCGGAGAAATGATCCTCTGGCCCCAATGGGTTAAAACCCACTGGTTCTTGTATGTAATTTGTCGGGTTAAATCGGCCCCTAAAAACAGGTGTGGGGTTGCCAAAGGAATTATGCGATAGGGATCGCCGAAGAGGTATGTAAGAAGGTTGAGGGTTGTCGGGCTCATTTTCCGACTGTGGCCCATATGAGTTGTGAATGGGAGGTGTCGAACTGTGCGAGACAGATCATCTAGCAGGTTCAAAAAGGTTCCTCCAGTTTCCTCTAGGGTCAGCACTCGCAGTGGTGGTAGGAGCTCGCATGTGCGAAGGTCCGGCCTCGTCGTCATTGGGGGCGGTGATTGGCCCCTTGCCTCGTCCTCTTCGTCGAAAGAATCTTGGCGGCATTTTTTTTAATCCTGTCAATACAACATAAGATAACGACAAGAATATATAAAATAAAGGACAAAACAAAACCAAACAAAGTAGAATTTGACCTATGTTATTTGTCTAGACTCGAAAGTTTTTGGAATGTGCAATTGTGTAACTGAGATTAAAAATGATTAAAAATTGATTTGGATGCACGTGGCATAAACATTTTATAACTTGGGATAATTATTTAAATATATAAACTTGTAAAAGAATTACATGTTCCTTGTGCGTTCAGTAGCCCGGATCGTGCCGGGTTAAAGATCAATAGACACACCACATAATCTATTTATGCACTGACGAGTGTACGCCTACACTCCGCGCTGAGGTCGTGGCCATTTCGTAAAATGATGCCAAGGATATCCGAGACATGGTCATTAACCCCCCAAAGGCTTTAAGTAAACAAAACAATTTAAACGGGCCGATCAAATTTCAATTAACCACCATACGATGGAAGATTTAATGCCCGACCAAGCGGTATTTTCTATACCGTACCCCAAGCTCGTATAAGGGAAAATAAGTTAAAAGTATTTACCGGAGCAAAGTAATAATCACAATAAGCAAATGCAAGTAGCTTTTACTGGTCCTCCTATTCTGAAACGAAGGTTTATAATAACCTATTAGAATCCTAACGGATCTTTAGTTAAGCTTAAGCTTAGACCGGTTAGTTTCAAGGATACGGTTCGTACGCACGATTCAGCGAATACCGGAATAGAATCTGATTTAGACCCGACAAGTTTGAAGACTTGCTTAATATGGGTATTTCATACACATTCTGGATTTTGAGATAAAACCGATAAGGTTTGACCCGTTTCGGCTAATTTATGTAAACTAGTTACATAAACCGAACCGAACGCGTAATAAGCGTAACGGGTATCCGTAAGAGCCATATACATGTTTCCTAAGTTAATATGCTCCAAATATGTTGTGACATCAGTAAGATGTCTTTTATTATGCCGAAACGAATTTAAACACAAACTATGCCCCGTAAGGGTAGTTTGGTCATTTACAAGGTTGTAAAAGAGTTTAAGTATTATCCTGAGTTATAGGTCTGATGTAATCAGCAAAAATACTCAATTTAATAAGTTATAACAGTAGGGTAAAGTATATATGTGAAATTTATCAATTATAACCAAACTATGCACCGTAGGGGCATTTTGGTAATTTCACATAAGCCGAAAAGCTCAAAACTGAAGTCTGAGTTAAACAACTTTTGCTTACTGTTAAAATATTATAGTTTACCTAAAATATAAGTAGGTATCAACCCTTGTATGTTTAAAATAGTTTTAGTACATACTATGCGTTAAAAACGCTTAATAAGGCGATTAGAAGCCGTTTCCGGGTTCTATATAGAAAAATTATATTTTTATTATTCCAGAAGTTTTAAAATAATTTATTTATCATATATAATCAGTAGCAAAAGGTTTGGGGTCAAAAAGATATGTAAAACTCATTTTATAGCCCAAAAGGGCAAAACCGACAATTACCGGATCAAGCTTATAACTCGAAGTTATGCTCAGCCTAAAATTTATTAAAAATCTTCAAAAATCCCAAAATAATATATTACATCAGTGGGTAAAGAGTTTGATATCAAAAAGTGAGTTTAAATAGGCCATATGCTAATTATGCCGTTTAATCGCTAAAGAAGCTTTCTAATTACGCTAATGAGCATAACTCTCAATCTACACCTCAAACTGATGTCAAATTTTGGGTGCAAGTTTATAATTCAGTAACTAAGGTTTCTACTCTTTTACATTTGCAAAAATCACGTTTTATGGTGAAAAGGGCATAATGGTCAACATATGAGCAATTAACGGAAACATGCATATTAATTGGATAACTAATGAACCAAGGTGTATAATCACAGAGGCTTATGCTAGCATGTAACCTAGTCCAATTAAAGCTCTAAGGCATTTCTAAAACATGCCAAAACTGGTCAGAACTGAAGTCAAAGCTATGCGACTTTCGGTTCCGAATCGGGTCTAAACAGAAAATTGTCGGGTTAAACATGTTTAGACATGTTCTTACATTAATTACCAAGTTATATTAATGATCAAACAGGTTGTATGGGTCCTACATTGCTAATTATGCATAAATTAGAAATTAAGCATTCTGTTGACTTTTTGATAACAAGTTTGACCCGACATTTAACCTAGTTAGAGTGGGAATCAGAGGGTGCCCTTTTAAGGGTTTAATGCCCACTTAATTACCGACTTATAACTACTTTCAATTCGACTAATCACTGAACCATCAATGATTAATCGCTAAGTCAACCGTTAATTACGACGGTTTGACTTTTAAGCTAAAACTAAGCAAAAACTTAACTAAGAAAGGTTAAGCATACTTACTGAAGTCCTATGCACGATTAGTGATCACTTGAGTCTGCTTTGGAGCTCCAGAAATGATCAGAAATGCTGAATGAAGGTGTGAAGAAATGGTTGCAACCTTGGCCTTTTATATAGTGCTCAAGAACTCATAGATCATTGACAAATCATGCTACCACTGGCCATGGATCATCAACACATGTCCCTAAGGGCCTAGGGGTTGTTTAGGGGTCGCCCATGGAGTGAAACAACTGATTAAAGTCGGTTGATGCGTGAAACCAGACTGCTGTCTTAAGTTTCTGCAACTGGGCATCTGACGCGGCCCGCGTAAAGTCTTGTTAACCTTTACGCGGCCCGCCTGAGACCTGTTGTCAGCTTTCACATTTGCAAGTTTTTGCATATTTGTCTCTTGGCCTTTCGAAGGGTCAACTAACTTATTTCTTGCAATTTGAACCCTCTAATTTGACACATAAGGGCTTCAAGATATATACCCACTTTGTTAAGACCTCGATTAACTTTATTGTTACCCGAAAAGTCATAACTTCCAACGTTGACGCTTTAACCCCTTGTATACGAATTTGATCATAACTTTCTCATACGATAACAAAACTTTATGAAATTTATATTGTGCATTCTAGTGAGCATAATTAATCGTTACAAAGCTTCGGGTTTGTTAAAAGGTCACTCAGAGGTATAACTTAAACATGTTGACACATTTAACCCCTGTAGTTTGTAATCTCTCACTTTCATTCGCAATTAGCTTCGTATGATCCATGATTTATTCGTTTGAAGGTATGAGCATCATGTACGGTTATTGTAAAGTATATTTATTCACTATTGACATTTAGAACTCGTATATTCACATACTTTCCATGATGGTTAACTTTAATCCTTCTATAACATTCTTTCACACGTTCAAACCTATGAAACGTGTCAACACATTACAGGACGTGAATTTTCGAGGTGTTACATCCTCACCCCCTTAAAAGAAATCTCGACCCCGAGATTTACTGAAATAAATAAGGTTACTTTTCTTTAATTGTGGACTCAACGTCCCACGTAAACTCGGGACCTCTACGGGCATCCCATTTGACCTTTAAAATAGGCACATGCTTCCTTCGAAGCTTCTTAACCTGTCGATCTTCAATCGACAATGGTTTTTCCACAAATTTCAAGCTCTCATCTATATGCACATCTGTATGTGGTATGACTAGCGATTCGTCTGCTAGGCATTTCTTCAGATTGCAGACGTGGAATATGTTATGAATACCACTGAGCTCTTCAGGTAAGTTTAACTTATAGGAAACTGATCCGACACATTCGATGACCTCGAAAGGTCCTATGTATCTCGGGCTTAACTTGCCTTTCTTACCAAATCGCACCACTCCCTTCCATGGTGATACTTTAAGCAACACTTTGTCACCAACTTCAAATTTCATAGGTTTATGCTTTGGATCTGCGTAACTCTTCTGCCTATCTTGGGCAGCTTTGAGACGGTCACCAATCTGGAAAATCTTTTCCGTCGTTTCAAAGACTATCTCTGGTCCTGATAATTGGACATCTCCAACTTCCGCCCAACAAACGGGCGTTCTACACTTTCTACCGTATAAGGCCTCGAAAGGCGCAACTTTAATGCTGGTATGGTAGCTATTGTTGTAGGAGAATTCGATTAACGACAGGTGGTTATCCCAACTACCACCTAGATCAATCACGCATGCTCGAAGCATGTCTTCCAAAGTTTGGATAGTACGCTCACTCTGGCTGTCCGTCTGAGGATGGTAAGCCGTACTAAAATTTAAAGCGTGCCCAAAGATTGTTGGAAACTTTTCCAAAAATGGGATGTGTATCTAGTATCCCTGTCGGAGATAATAGACATAGGTATGCCATGTAAAGCTACAATCTTATCTACGTATAGTTGGGCTAGCATATCGGAGCTATAAGTCTCCTTAATGGGTAGGAAATGTGCTGACTTAGTCAGTCTGTCTACGATCACCCATATGGTATCATTTCCTTTCCTTGTCTTAGGTAACTTGGTGATAAAATCCATAGTTACCATTTCCCACTTCCAAGTGGGAAGTTCAGGCTGTTGTAGCAAACCTGACGACTTTTGATGTTCTGCTTTGACTTGCGCACACGTCAAGCATTTAGCTACATAGGTAGCTACAGACTTCTTCAAGCCTATCCACCAATAGTTTGCCCTTAGATCCTGGTACATCTTATCAGCTCCAAGATGAACGGAATATTTAGAACTATGGGATTCCTGGAGGATAACATCCCGAAGTCATCCATAAATTGGAACCCATATTCGTCCATTCAATCTCAGAATTCCGTCTTTGCCAAGAGATAACTGCTCCTCAGTTACTCCTAGCTTTTCGTTAGGATAGTTAGCTTCCAACACAGCTTCCTTCTGTGCAGCTAACAACCTTTCATTCAAACTGTTCTTTATTTCAATGCTCTTGGCATTGATTCGGATGGGTTTCACCCTTTCCTTTCGACTCAAGGCATCAGCGACTACATTCACCTTGCCGGGATGGTATCTGATTTCACAATCATAATCATTTAAAGTCTCCATCCAACGGCGCTGCCTCATGTTTAAATCTTTCTGATTAAACAGATGTTGAAGGCTCTTGTGATCAGAATAGATCACACACTTGATTCCATATAAATAATGCCTCCATAGTTTTAGTGCAAATACAACGGCACCCAACTCCAAGTCATGGGTGGTGTAATTCTTTTCGTGCACCTTTAGCTGCCGTGAAGCATAGGCAATAACCTTGCCATTTTGCATAAGCACACACCCCATGCAAGTGTGTGATGCATCGCAGTAAACTACGAATTCTTCGGTACCTTTAGGCAATGTCAGTACAGGAGCGTTGCTCAACTTTTGCTTCAGAATATCAAAAGATTTTTGCTGCTTAGGGCCCCAATCAAACTTTACCTTCTTACGGGTCAATGAAGTTAGGGGTGCAACAATCCTTGAAAATTTATTCAATGAAACGCCTATAATATCCCGCCAAGCCTAGAAAGCTACGAATCTCTATAGGCGTCTTCGGCTCTTGCCAGTTCATAACTGCTTCCACCTTAGCGGGATCCACTTGGATACCACGCTCACGAACCACATGTCCAAGGAATTGGACTTCTCGAAGCCAAAATTCACATTTAGAGAATTTGGCATAGAGCTTCTCCTGATATAGGAGTTTGAGAATACAGCAAAGGTGTTTCTCATGGTCAGTTTGGTTCTTCGAGTAAATGAGAATGTCGTCGATGAAAACGATGACGAATTTATCTAAGTATGGCTTGCAAACGCGATTCATGAGATCCATGAATGCTGCAGGTGCATTAGTGAGCCCAAAAGGCATCACTAGGAACTCGTAATGACCATAACGAGTCCTAAATGCAGTTTTGTGTACATCTTCATCTCTAACCTTCAGTTGGTGGTAGCCTGACCTCAAGTCAATCTTCGAGAAATAACTTGCCCCTTGCAATTGATCGAACAAATCGTCGATCCTGGGTAAAGGATACCTATTCTTTATAGTGACTTTATTAAGCTCACGATAATCGATGCACAGACGCATCGATCCATCCTTCTTCTTGACAAACAAGACTGGTGCTCCCCAAGGAGACGAACTAGGTTTAATGAAACCTTTGGCTAGAAATTCATCTAGTTGCGTTCTCAATTCCTTCATCTCTGTTGGTGCTAACCTGTAAGGTGCTCTAGCAACAGGTGCTGCTCCAGGGATGATGTCAATTCTGAATTCCACTTGCCTATCTGGTGGTAAACCAGGTAGTTCTTCAGGAAAAACTTCTAGGTATTCAGAAATGACGGGGATGTCTTCAATCTTGGGTCTCGGCTCATCAATAGTCACCTGTGCCATGTAGATGACACAACACTTCTTCAAACACTTAGAGGCCTTGAGCATAGTCACTTGCTCAGGCAGTCCATACCGGGTATCTCCCTGAATGGTAAGTGATTCACCAGACGGAGTTTTGATCACCACTTGCTTTTTATTGCAGACAATCTGGGCCTGGTTATGAGATAACCAGTCCATGCCTAACACGATGTCAAAACCAGCTAACTTCAAAGGAAGTAAGGACAAAGGAAAAGAGTGGTTCTTAATGGATATGAAACATCCATCTAATATGGTTGAGGCGGTTTCTAAGGTGCCATCTGCTAACTCCACCTCATATTTCACTCTTAGGGTTTTAACAGGTAAATTCAGCAATTTGCAAAACTTATTATCTACAAATGATTTATCAGCGCCTGAATCAAAAAGTACTCTTGCAAAGATATCATTTATGAGAAAGGTACCTGTGATCACGTTATCATCTTGCACAGCCTCCTTCGCATCCATCCTAAAGACCCTAGCATTGGTCTTCTTGGCCTCTTCAGGCTTCTTGGCGTATTTAGGGAAGTTGGTTTTAATGTGCCCTTTCTCATTGCAACTGTAGCACGTTGCATCCTTCAGCTTTTTGCAATCCAAGGTCTTGTGCTCCTTGGACTTGCATATCCCGCAAGCAAAAGTTCTTGACTGGGTCTGCGAGTTCGATTCGAGTCTGCACTTCCCGAAGTGTTGTTTCTTGCAGACTTTGCATTTTGGCTTATCACCAGACTGATGCCCATCTTTCTTTGACTCTGACCCCTTCCTGTTATCATGGTTTCCTCGGTGCTTCTTGTTTGACCTCCGTGAATTATCATCTTCTCGTTTTCTCTTCTCAGCATCTTTATTCCTCAGCGATCTTAGTCTGACTGCGTCCAGCGTGAGGGACAAAGATATATCCGCTACCGATCTGAAAGTAGCTGGCCGAGAGGCCTTCACGCTTGCCTTTATCTCGGGGGCTAAACCCCCAATGAAACGAGCTATTCGTTTGGGTTCCGGGGTCACCAAATACGTAACCAACCTCGACAGGGTATTAAAGATCGTGAGGTAAGCTTGGCAATCTAGATTGGTCATTACCAACGAAAGAAAATCTGACTCAATCTTTTCGACCTCGTGCTGAGGACAGTAGTTCTCCCTGATGAGGGCAACAAATTGTTCCCAAGACATGTTGTACAATGGGATCATCCCAGTGGCTTGAATCAGTGATCTCCACCAGGCTAAAGCCTCACCCTTGAAAGATTGGGACACAAACTTGACTATATCCCTCTCAGCAGACCCACTGATATCCACTACTGTGTCCATCTCATCTAACCACGTCATGCAGTCAATGGCTCCTTTTTCCCCAGTGAAATCCCTGGGTTTGCATGAAACAAAGTATTTATAGGAGCAACCCTTATTACGGGGTTCTTGATTTAGTACAATCTGTTGAGATGGAGCACTGTGGTGGTTTGAGGAGAGTCGATCATCATCGTTCTTCAGTTCTTCCTTCTTGGAAGGTGGCTTCGAATGCGGTGTAGATAGGGTCCTACTTCGAGTCCCACTATATTCTTCATACTGCCGCTCTAAGGCCTTTGTAACTGCGTCGTCTACTAACGCTTTTAGTTCAGCACCCGTTATATTAATTCGGGCGTTATCATTATTCTCCACTGGGTGACTATTAATTTCATCCGAGTCAGCCATTTTAATTGAACTGTTACATAAAACAAGGATAATAGTTTACTTGGGAGTTTATTATGGAATTGTCTTTTATGGCAATTCATTAACCATGGTAACATAGACCATATTTGGTTAATTTATTAATCATATTTATTTAGGATTTCTATTATACTTTATCCTAATTATAAAACAATAACAGTTTTATTAGTAGCACAAAAGGCCTAGTCACAAGGACATTTTAAATTATAAGCCATGATTTCAGAGAATCAAGGCATGAAGGTTTGAACATAGTTCTTTACCTTTTTCCAGACATGGTCATAGACTATTACCGTCTTTTGTCTCATATAAAAATGAGAAGGGCCCGTAGGCATTATATTGCCAATGTATGGTCAAAATATGATTATCTTAATTGATGATTTAAACCCATGATTCAGAGATCATTAAGTTGGGTTAGGAATCTTTTGAAGAATTCTTATATAAGAATGACGTGTGTGATTTTAACGAATCACATCTGCCAAGAGTGTTAACATGTTTTCAGATGTTAACTGGGATTTGAATCTTTTTAATAGGTTTTACCATCTTGGCCAGGTCTTATAGTGACATGCAGGCTAGGTTATACCTTTAAGATTCTTAATTAATATTAAATAGGCAGATTACCTTTAAAGGAATGATTTTGATTTATTTATTTCATATATAATTTATTTATGCATACAGTGGCAAAAAATGAAATTTATAAACTAAACATTCCATTAATTATTAATAGGTTACACGTCGCCCTAAACGGGACTTTTTAATAAAGCAACATACCCACGCAGGGGTCAAATTGAAATACTAGTCCACGCAGGGACTTAAACAAACAACACACCCTCGTAGGGGTTAACAGAAAGATAGACCCACGCAGGGGTCAAAACAAACAAACAAACATACCCACACAGGGGTCAATACAGCAAGACAGGCCCACGCAGGGGCTCAACTGATACAAGGAAATTACAACAACAGTGGAAGGATTCAATGGTCCTTCTTGCTCTTCCCTTTTATTAGGCTTGTCAATCCTTGGAAGAAACTTTGTCGCTCCCTGCGGTCCCTGTGAAAGTCTCGCTCGACTTGGTCCAACCTTTGCTGAATTTCTTCACGCTCTGGTGGGGAGAACCTTGGCGGCTATGATTGTTGCCGAATTATAGGTCTAGTAGGTATTTGGTACACATGAGTTGGGTATCCTACTCCCCAAGGAGCTCCATACTGTCCTTCAGGATGAAGGGCGTTATAATTGGCCGCTACCATGTATGGGTCGGCTTCAGCGTAACCATAGTTGGTGTGAGCCCGTTGCTCAAACGGGTTTTACGCTATCGAACCCGTGTATGCTGGAATCGGGTTATCAAAACCCATCGGTGGTGGTTGCGGTGCAACGGGGTTTGAAGGTCCACCCATTTGCGGATCTTCTGGAAGTGGCGGATAATGACTGCCACTTGATTGTCGAGGAGAGCTAAAATGAAAGTCACCTCCTCGTGCAGACATACGTGCTCCGGTTCTCCTACGCCTAGGCGGTTGCGGAGGTGCCGGCTGAACTGGTGGCGGTGGAGGCGGTGGCGTGACTACCACAAATCGTGAATCCTGAGAGGGATCCTGCTGTTGCTGATGAGGCGACGAATGATGCGAGGGTGTAAAATACCACTCGTGCTGGTTAAATCGCGCCTGGTAACTGTCCGGACCATGGTAGGGTGATCCGTGAAAAGATGAACCATATGAGACCTCGATAGGATGGTTCGGAGTTCCGGTTGCGGGCTCGACTGGATCGGTGTCTTCGTCCATATCTTCCGCATGATCGCCGGAGAAATGATCCTCTGGCCCCAATGGGTTACAACCCACTGGTTCTTGTATGTAATTTGCCGGGTTAAACCGGCCCCTAAAAACAGGTGTGGGGTTGCCAAAGGAATTATGCGATAGGGATCGCTGAAGAGGTATGTAAGAAGGTTGAGGGTTGTCGGGCTCATTTTCCGACTATGGCCCATATGAGTTGTGAATGGGAGGTGTCGAACTGTGCGAGACAGATCATCTAGCAGGTTCAAAAAGGTTCCTCCGGTTTCCTCTAGGGTCAGCACTCGCAGTGGTGGTAGGAGCTCGCATGTGCGAAGGTCCGGCCTCGTCGTCATTGGGGGCGGTGATTGGCCCCTTGCCTCATCCTCTTCGTCGAAAGAATCTTGGCGGCATTTTTTTTAATCCTGTCAATACAACATAAGATAACAACAAGAATATATAAAATAAAGGACAAAACAAAACCAAACAAAGTAGAATTTGTCCTATGTTATTTGTCTAGACTCGAAAGTTTTTGGAATGTGCAATTGTGTAACTGAGATTAAACACAAAAGGCTAGTGTTTAATTCACTCAGTGTTGGCTCTGATACCAACCTGTCACACCCCGAATTCCACGTGTCACCGGTGGGCCCGGTGGGGAGTATCGTGACGTGGTTGGCAACATAATAGTCAAACAACACAATATTTAAATGCACAGCGGAAGCAATTGAAAGATATATTTAAACCGAATAAAATATTGTAATATCGTATATCACAAACAGTTGAAAGTTTATCCACAGACGGTTCGAAATAAATAGGAAATAGTAGTTCAACAGACTTTAGGCATCTTAAGCTTGCGAGACTCTTTTGATGCTAAGGAGATATCCAGCCAATTACGAGTAGTACCTGCACTTAATCTTTTTGGGAAAATACGTCAGTTTACACTGGTAAATACAATCAACTGACTCATTTTAAAAATGATTAAAAATTGATCTGGATGCACGTGGCATAAACATTTTATAACTTGGGATAATTATTTAAATATATAAACTTGTAAAAGAATTATATGTTCCTTATGCGTTCAGTAGCCCGGATCGTGCCGGGTTAAAGATCAATAGACACACCACATAATCTATTTATGTACTGACGAGTGTACGCCTACACTCCGCGCTTAGGTCGTGGCCATTTCGTAAAATGATGCCAAGGATATCCGGGACATGGTCATTAACCCCCCAAAGGCTTTAAGTAAACAAAACAATTTAAACGGGCCGATCAAATTTCAATTAACCACCATACGATGGAAGATTTAATGCCCGACCAAGCGGTATTTTATATACCGTACCCCAAGCCCGTATAAGGGAAAATAAGTTAAAAGTATTTACCTGAGCAAAGTAATAATCACAATAAGCAAATGCAAGTAGCTTTTACCGGTCCTCCTATTCTGGAACGAAGGTTTATAATAACCTATTAGCATCCTAACGGGTCTTTAGTTAAGCTTAAGCTTAGACCGGTTAGTTTCAAGGATACGGTTCGTACGCACGATTAAGCGAAGACCGGAATAGAATGTGATTTAGACCCGACAAGTTTGAAGACTTGCTTAATATGGGTATTTCATACACATTCTGGATTTTGAGATAAAACCGATAAGTTTTGACCCGTTTCAGCTAATTTATGTAAACTAGTTACATAAACCGAACCGAACGTGTAATAAGCGTAACGGGTATCCGTAAGAGCCATATACAGGTTTTCTAAGTTAATATGCTCCAAATATGTTGTGACATCAGTAAGATGTCTTTTATTATGCCCGAAACGAATTTAAACACAAACTATGCCCCGTAAGGGTAGTTTGGTCATTTACAAGGTTGTAAAAGAGTTTAAGTATTATCCTGAGTTACAGGTCTGATGTAATCAGCAAAAATACTCAATTTAATAAGTTATAACAGTAGGGTAAAGTATATATGTGAAATTTATCAATTATAAGCAAACTATGCACCGTAGGGGCATTTTGGTAATTTCACATAAGCCGAAAAGCTCAAAACTGAAGTCTGAGTTAAACAACTTTTGCTTACTGTTAAAATATTATAGTTTACCTAAAATATCAGTAGGTATCAACCCTTGTATGTTTAAAATAGTTTTAGTACATACTATGCGTTAAAAACGCTTAATAAGGCGATTAGAAGCCGTTTCCGGGTTCTATATAGAAAAATGATATTTTTATTATTCCAGAAGGTTTAAAATAATTTATTTATCATATATAAACAGTAGCAAAAGGTTTGGGGTCAAAAAGATATGTAAAACTCATTTTATAGCCCAAAAGGGCAAAACCGACAATTACCGGATCAAGCTTATAACTCTAAGTTATGCTCAGCCTAAAATTTATTAAAAATCTTCAAAAATCCCAAAATAATATATTACATCAGTGGGTAAAGAGTTTGATATGAAAAAGTGAGTTTAAATAGGCCATATGCTAATTATGCCGTTTAATCGCTAAAGAAGCTTTCTAATTACGCTAATGAGCATAACTCTCAATCTACACCTCAAACTGATGTCAAATTTTGGGTGCAAGTTTATAATTCAGTAACTAAGGTTTCTACTCTTTTACATTTGCAAAAATCATGTTTTATGGTGAAAAGGGCATAATGGTCAACATATGATTAATTAACGGAAACATGCATATTAATTGGATAACTAATGAACCAAGGTGTATAATCACAGAGGCTTATACTAGCATGTAACCTAGTCCAATTAAAGCTCTAAGGCATTTCTAAAACATGCCAAAACTGGTCAGAACTGAAGTCAAAGCAAAAGTCAAAGCTTTGCGACTTTCGGTTCCGAACCGGGTCTAAACAGAAAATTGTCGGGTTGAACATGTTTAGACATGTTCTTACATTAATTACCAAGTTATATTAATGATCAAACAGGTTGTATGGGTCCTACATTGCTAATTATGCATAAATTAGAAATTAAGCATTCTGTTGACTTTTTGATAACAAGTTTGACCCGACATTTAACCTAGTTAGAGTGGGAATCAGAGGGTGCCCTTTTAAGGGTTTAATGCCCACTTAATTACCGACTTATAACTACTTTCAATTCGACTAATCACTGAACCATCAATGATTAATCGCTAAGTCAACCGTTAATTACGACGGTTTGACTTTTAAGCTAAAACTAAGCAAAAACTTATCTAAGAAAGGTTAAGCATACTTACTGAAGTCCTATGCACGATTAGTGATCACTTGAGTCTGCTTTGGAGCTCCAGAAATGATCAGAAATGCTGAATGAAGGTGTGAAGAAATGGTTGCAACCTTGGCCTTTTATATAGTGCTCAAGAACTCATAGATCATTGACAAATCATGCTACCACTGGCCATGGATCATCAACACATGTCCCTAAGGGCCTAGGGGTTGTTTAGGGGTCGCCCATGGAGTGAAACAACTGATTAAAGTCGGTTAATGCATGAAACCAGACTGCTGTCTTAAGTTTCTACAACTGGGCATCTGACGCGGCCCGCGTAAAGTCTTGTTAACCTTTACGCGGCCCGCCTGAGACCTGTTGTCAGCTTTCACATTTGCAAGTTTTTGCATATTTGTCTCTTGGCCTTTCGAAGGGTCAACTTACTTATTTCTTGCAATTTGAACCCTCTAATTTGACACATAAGGGCTTCAAGATATATACCCACTTTGTTAAGACCTCGGTTAACTTTATTGTTACCCGAAAACTCATAACTTCCAACGTTGACGCTTTAACCCCTTGTATACGAATTTGATCATAACTTTCTCATACGATAACGAAAATTTATGAAATTTATATCGTGCATTCTAGTGAGCATAATTAATCGTTACAAAGCTTCGGGTTTGTTAAAAGGTCACTGAGAGGTATAACTTAAACATGTTGACACATTTAACCCCTGTAGTTTGTAATCTCTCACTTTCATTCGCAATTAGCTTCGTATGATCCATGATTTATTCGTTTGAAGGTATGAGCATCATGTAGGGTTATTGTAAAGTATATTTATTCACTGTTGACATTTAGAACTCATATATTCACATAGTTTCCATGATTGTCAACTTTAATCCTTCTATAACATTCTTTCACACGTTCAAACCTATGACACGTGTCAACACATTACAGGACGTGAATTTTTGAGGTGTTACAACCCCCGAAGTTATAAAATTGAAAACAGTTAAAAGAAAAGGGGGAGCATGAACTCACTGGGTTGTCTCGTTTTACGTACACAGACCAACCTAGACTTAATATTATCACTAGGACAATCCCGTCCCTAATCATTAAGATCATTCACGTTTCAAAAATACGCATTTGTTTTGTAAAGCCGGTATCTTTAGTACAAATCATTTGTAAACCATTTGAGTTCTTTGTAATCCATTAGTAACATGGTTTAGAAATACGAGTTTTCATTTATGG
>JARYGA010025637.1:0-30769 GCA_030545235.1 Helianthus tuberosus | reverse complement strand
GCAGTCGCGTAGCGCGACGGGTAGCCCCATAGGCCTCGCGCTACGCTAGCACCCCCCCTGAATCAGAAAGTTTCAAAATTGGCAGCAATGGTCCCTGCACGTGTTTAAGGCCTTTTTCGATGCGTTTGAACCCCGTTAACCTCATTTCAAGGCTCTAAAATGAAGTTAAAGTATAGGGAACTCAAAACATACTCAAAAATATGCCGGATGATGGTTCGTTTGGTCGTACGAACGCGATGTTCGCTTAATTACGACGGAATGCGCATAAGCGCGAAAAACGATCCAAATGACGCGACGAAAGGATTTTTCTTATGGCGAACACTAAAATAAAATATAGTCATGCTTACATAAATTTTTGGATGTCCGGATGTATTCAGAACGTAAGTTATGCGCGAAAATGCAAACTTGTGCACTTTTTGACACTTTTAGTCCCTGAATGACCCAAAAGTTTATTTTAGCATACCGAACCCCTCAAAGCCTATTTCTAAGCTATGTAAAGGATATTTATGGTATGTTTAACTTATGGTCATGTTCCGGAATGTTCGTTACAGTTCAAATTGACATACTTTCGCAGTTTGTCATATTTAGTCCCTGTAAGCGAATTAACTCGATTTTGCCATACCAAAGCCTTCAAAACTTATTTCTAAGTTATGTAAAGGCTATTTAAGGTATGTTAAGCCTATTTCACTATTACGGAGTGTTTGTTGCATTAAACTGGTTATATCTACGCATCGGTGCGCGTATAACCTTCCAGAAAGCGATTTAGAGTTTGAAATTGTACGAGAATTGATATGTGCAAATGATACACATATTTTTACAAATCCCAAGTATGAATTATAATATTTCATTGGTTTGGTATTTGTTTGATGGCCGTGAAGGCACAGGTGTTACACAGTAGATGGGCACGGCTGTCTCGTAAATCTCCAATAGGAATTTCACCAATCAGGCTGATGAATTTTAAATGAATTTTTCCATGGACTACAGTCAGAAAGTGATGAATCTGATTGCAGCCCAGTAAATGATTTTTATTAAATAATCGGTAATGAATCAGGTCTTGAGATTATTAAATAACCGTTTAGAACATTCAGTAAATTATTTAGAATTTTTGGGACAAGATAACTATTTTATAAAAATACTCGAAAACAGCCCAGTTCTGGATGTTGGGGCTGAAACAGTATAAGTTGGGATTTGCGTGTCCAGATGTCTATTATGCTAACTGATAATGATCCAACTTGTTTAATGTCCACGATAGTGTTATGTGAAGTATTCTGTGCTTGTTCATGTGTAATTATATGTGAAATATGCATAGGTGCGTAAACCGTCAAAGTGAGTGCATGTTATGTGTTAGATGCGTGTAGGAGCTTGGTGCCTTACTTGAACACACTAATGAACTAAATGGTAATCATATTAGGACGTACCTACCTTGACTGTTAGCCATTTTTAAGAGACCAACCGAGCAATTAAAGGTGAGTTCACACTTTTCGTCAAAGCATGGGATTCCCGGTGGTTTGGGAATGGGTTAAACAACAACTATCCCCCTTAGGTGGGATACAGCCTGAGTATTCTCCTAGGGTAGAATACGTACCTCCACCCTCCTTGGGAAGGGTGACAACCATTATAATACATGTCTTAAGCTTACTAGACAACAACTCTATCTTAAGTCCCTCATATTTTGTATCGACTTAATCGCCGGGCCAATCACGAACGAGTTATTAGTTAAACAGCTCTATTAGGTTTGACAAGCCTCACACCGTGCCGTAGAGGACAGGCGTGGACTAATATACTTGGGCACTTCGTCAATGATGATAGTGTGAGTGCACTAATGTCTATCGCTTCTGTCAATCCAGTTCGTAGCAGAAATTAGAAGAAAACATGGTTTTATAGTGGAATATATAGGAGATAGTCAATGTGGCATTATTGTAATTACTTAGAACTTTCTCTTAGAGGCTTACCTATAAATAGGAAGCTAAGGCTAATCATTTAGAACTTTTTGCATTTTGCATAATTTAAAGATCTTGGAGCTTAGAGAGAGAGTCTAGAGAGAGAAAGTAGCAAAGGTGATTCAAGGTGATCGCATAGTGTCATATTTTCAATAGAATCACGATTATATTACGTTCTTGTGTTCGGTCCATGCATGCGCACGAATTCCGCACGTCGCACGTGTCTTTACGCAATCGTTCAGGAGTAGTTTACGGTCCTACAATGCGCTCATAAGTGGTATCAGAATAGGAGCTCGATTGCAAGGATCAGATACGCAAGAATCTACGAGATTTCATTAGATTCAGATCCATTTTCACATCAGATTTGTGAAATTTCTTCCTCTACTCATTTTCTTCACTTTCCGATAAAAAACGCAAAATTAACAAGGTTTTCACGGTTAAAGTTGGCTGTTTTTTGATATTGCGAAAATATGTGTTTTATAAGCCTACAATTTTCCAGATCAAAATTCCAAGTATTTTGTGAGAAATCGAGGTTTTTCGGTCTGAAAAATATGAAAGTTGCTGCTGTTTATAGTTCATCCGGATGGCCATCCATTCGGATGACCATCCGGACATAAGTCACCTTCAAAAAAAATTGTTATATATTGTCATCACTCGGACGGTCGATCGACCGAACGATATATGCATATTTGAAAAGTGATCCGTTCGGATCTTCGTTCGATCCATATATCATCCGACAACTTATAAATTGTGGCCCAATAATCTGATATTGTTTCTGATCTCTCAGCCCAACACTCATATTGATATGCATGTTATTTAAGGTCCAATCAAAGAGTATCTCAGCCCAATAATGTAAAAGGAGGCCCAATTACAAAATCCTGTTGTCAGATAGTTCATTAAATTCAAGCTTATATGATCAAATTGCATGTGACAATACAATTGCAGGCCCATGTGCGTTTAATGAATAGTGAGACGGACATTAAATGAATATTGGTATGCATGTGACTCGGTTATTTGGTTGGCGAATGATCATTCGTTGAAAAGTCCATACTGATTAAAAGGGTCTATTCTCTCGGATAGTCATTCGTTCAAGACATAGTCATCCGATCGGATGACATAAAATACCATAACTACCAAATGGATTTTCATCCGATCGAACTATAATCCGGACATAAGTATATTGGTTAAATTGTCTTTGCAGTTCTCGGATTATCATCCGGCCGGACGACAAAAAGTGATTCGTTAAGGTGATCCGATGAGATGGCAAAAAGTGATTCGTTCGGACGACAAAAGGTGATCCGACCGAACGACTATTCGGACGAGATATATCTTTGAAAGTGATCCGCTTGGATCGTCATCCGACCAGGTTCATCCGATCAAGTATTCATCCGAACATCATCGAAACGAGTCCGCGAGTCTTCGGCACGAGTCTTAGATCTATTTCACCAACAAACATTTCACGGATTTTCACACATTCAGTTCATTTAGACTGATCGTTTGTTTGTTTGTATTTGCAGGTGATAAATGAGGTAAAAAAATCAAGGAGCTTTACGCGAAAGAGAAAAACGAAGAGTTGTATGTCATGGCTGAAGAGTTTTACAACACATTTTACAAGGCGTTCACTTCCGAATCTTCCAAAACAATAACCGTCACACCGAAAAGCATTTCAAAAGCAATAACTGAAAACATTAACCATGATAATTTTTACGGAACTAATTCGAAACCACCAAAACTTGACAGTATTGAAGATTATACGTGGTGGAAAGAATGATTTATTAACTGGGCCAAAGCTTATGCGCACGAAAGCTGGTTTTGTATGGAATTTGGTTATAGCAGGCCAATTGATGATAAAAACGAAGAGATTCCACTTACAAGCTTATCCGTTGACAATAAAAAGAATTTCTTGTATGAACAACGAATGATTGCTTTAATCCAACAGTCGATTAGAGATGACATATTCGCATTGCGTAATCACGATGGGTCATCTAAATCAGTGTGGGAAGCATTACGGGTTAAAGCTGAGGGTGAGAAACAAATCAAAAAGAACAAAATAGCTTTACTTAAAAAAAGAATTTGATTTGTTCGATGGTATAAAAGGTGAATCTGTAAGACAAATGATTGAAAGGTTTTGTCACCTTAAAATTGAACTCGATAGGTTTGGAATAACAAAAACCCGTGAGAAAATCGTTGATAAAATCATTGAAGCTTTACCACGAGCTGATCAGTGGCAAACGTTTGTGTTTATTTTGAAAAATGATGTGTTGTATGATACAATTACTCTTGATGCTTTGATAGAAAAGATAGAAAGTCATGAGCTTGAGCTGCAAAAGCAAAGCAAGATGAGCAGTTCTTCGTATCAATAGAGTGTCGGTCTTTACTACAAGGGCAGTGTACCCTCGGTGAAAGTCAGTGAATCGCCAAAGACTGCATACAGTGTTGAAAAGATGAAAGACTCACAGAAAATCTCATCAAGCTACGATCCAGGATATCATTCATCGTCAACAACATCAAACTCTGAAGAATCTGAAGAAATTCTCTGCAACATTGCATTAAAGCTGAAAAATTCTCCAGCAATGAGCATGAATGCTGCTAAATAGTAAATGAGTTTTCTAGCATCGATTCTGGAATCATACGAAAGTCTGGTGGCTGGGAAAATTGGAAATTCTGAGATGACACAGGAAGATTATGATCAGATAGATCCGAAAGAGATGGAACTGATTGATCTAAGATGGTGTTTGGCTAGCTGCATTCGAAGAGCACAGCGGTTCATGGAAATAACCAGAAGACAAACACTCGGTGGACCATCAACAAAGCTGGGCTTTGACAAATCAAAAGTGACTTGTTTCAAATGCAAGGAAAAGGGTCATTTCAAAAGAGAATGCAGAAACTCTGTTGTTGAAGAAACCGTTAATCCTTTTAAAGACGATTACTATCATAAAGCGATTTATCACAGGAGCAAAGAGGAACCGTCAAGGATGAAACAAATTGAAAACAATTCTGAGAAAGAGAATTCAAGAGCTTTAGTAGTGATCCAAGATGATGAAGGGTTTGAGTGGAGTAAAGTTCTTCCAGAAGAGGATGCTGTTGGTTACGCGTTCACAGCACAAGTCATGAAAACAAAAGAAGAGATTCTGAAAGAGAAGACATACAAAGAGAGATGTATTGTTGGGTATCGAATCGAAGAAATGGAGAAAGAATATGAAGAAGCGAAGAATTATGGAAGGTATGAAAAGAAACGAGAATGTTATGTCAACAGCAAAGGTGAACCAGTTGTCCATCGAAAAGAAGTAGTGTTTAAAGACGTTCTTGCAATAATCCCTCTATCCGGCGAGTACTATTCAAATGTTGTGAAAGATAAAGATTATGTGAAAAAGCTGGATAAAATCATTAGAGATGTCATGACAGTGAGTCTAAGACAGAGAGATGAAGAGAGGATGAAGAAGAATGTTGATAGTTTGGTGGATGAACTGAAGCAGATTGCAGAAGAAAAGAAAGTGGAAGGTGAAAAGGAAGAAGAAGCAGTTGATGAAGAAGCTGTTACTGAAAAACAACAGAATGAAGATGATCTGAAGAAGAAAGAAGAAGCTGGTGAAAGGATTGAAATATTGGTTGAAGTGATTGATGCTGATGATGCTGCTGAGGAAAAACAAAAGAAAGAAGCAGGTCAAAAGCAGACTAAAGAGAAAGTCGAAGTGCCAATCACTGAGGTAAATACTTCAACTGATTCTGAAGTCTTAAATAAAACTGTTGAACAGTGCAAGAAATGCATAGAAATGTGCAGTGCTTGTACTGAAAAAGATGAAAAATTCAGAACAAGAAATCTAGAATTTACTAAAATTGAAGAAGTTTTCAAAATTAAATGCAAAGAAATGTTAGAAAATGAAAAAGCTTTGAAAGATAATGATGAAAAGCTGACACAAAAATGTAAGAGTTTAGAAAAAGAAAATGAAATTTTGAAAGAAAAGGTTTCAAAAATGACTGAAGAGTGTTTGCAAAACGAAAATTTGTTTCAAGAAATGAAGAAAGAGAATGATTCAATAAAAGTTGCATATCATATCACAAAAGAATCATATGAAGACGTGAAGAGTCAAATGAAACCTGTTCAATCGAGATTGAAACATTGTTCTAAAACATCTGATACACTTAAGCGACAATATGAAATAAAACAACAAGTCGTAAATTCTTACATTGAAGATGTTGCTAACCTTAAACGTAAAATTGCTGATTTAGAACAAGATAACAACAAGTTACACAGTTATCATGCTTCATCATATGTTCTTGAACGCATTTTCAATCTAAAACCGGATGGTAAAGATTCTGAGCAAAACAAGAAATCAGAGTATCATCAAGTTCCACCACCATTTGAGAAAAAATTCACATTCTATGATGACGAGAAGGAGGAAAAAGCTTTCAACATGGTTGATCAATTGCCAGATAATATTGACGTAACCTATTCGAAATTTGATGATTCTAGTGATTCAGAGGTGGTAGGTAAGGTCGTTGAAAGTGTTTTGAAAGAAGAGTCTGTTGAAACATGTAAATCTGAACCACAAGATGAAAATGAAGGTAGTTTTCATGAAGGTTATCTGAAAAACTCAAAATCTGAGAAAAAGGAGAATGATGATTCAAAAGGATTGGTTTATACCATGATTGGATCGAACAAGTTGTTCTCAGATATTGAATTCCCGATTCTGAATGTGATTTCAGAAAAGATTGACAAAGTGTTCAAGTTGATTGAAATTGAAAAATCCAAAATTGCAAAGTTTGCTGGAAAGAGTCACAAAACTTTTTATAACAAACCGAGTTACAAAAAGAAAAACATGAAGACTGGGTTGGGTTATAAAAAGAAACAAAATTGGAAAAGAAATGAAACGCCAAACTATCAGAAAAAGATGAATTTTGTTCACGGAACAAGTTCTGAGGAAGAGAAAGAACTCCAATTTAGGCGACAGTCTAATGAAGAGTTCTATGCTCAAAAGAAAAAAGCAACAACAACAGGTGAAAGATCTTTCAAAGAGAACATGTTTTAAATGTGATCAAATTGGACATCTTGCACGTAAGTGTCCAAATCCGAAACCTGTTGGTGTTGAGAAAAAGAAGTCTGATGTTGTGAATCAGAAATCAAACAAGTTTGAATCAAAACAAACTTGGAAGCCGAAAATGTCAAAGGCTGACTCACAACAA
This sequence comes from Helianthus tuberosus, assembly GCA_030545235.1. Classification (NCBI taxonomy): domain Eukaryota; kingdom Viridiplantae; phylum Streptophyta; class Magnoliopsida; order Asterales; family Asteraceae; genus Helianthus; species Helianthus tuberosus. Next base: position 23,645 of record JARYGA010025637.1, on the reverse strand, counting down.
ACATTGAAACTGGTGACACCCAGATTTAGAACAACACAAAGTTGGAAAACAATTGTTGATGCAACAAAACCAAACCAGTTTTGGAAACCAAAAGTTGTTGTTCAAAATCAAAATAATCAAAATAAGTCAAGATTTTATAAAAGATATATTTCAAAAGGACAAGCTTGGGTGGAAAAGAAATAAAAGGTTTATGTGAGTGACAATCGAAATGAAAATAAATTTGTGAATAATGACAAAGATTTTCCGAAGTTAACTGAAGCATATTGTGTTGAAATGCCTAAGGTCAAACAGACCTGGGCTAAATTGTTCAAGTAATTGAATAGTTTGAATGTGCAGGTGCTCCCGAAGATAATTGAATGTCAGAATGAGGAGTATTGGAGCAGCCTGGCACGAGGAGAGGAGGCTGCTGATCCCTGCATCTGAAAACAGGGAATTTGTTCATTTCTGTACATAAATAAACCATATTTCAAAAAAAAAACCCTAAAAATTTAAAATTTAAAAACCAAAAATATGTTTTTATTTTGTCAAAAATGAAAAATGAAAAAAATGTGTTTGTTTTTAAATTTTGTCAAAAATCAAAATTTTCAAAAATATGTTAATTGAATACGCCGAAACCCTCACGGCTGAACAAACATGATTAATTTCACAAGATTGAAAAACGGTTTTCAAATTGTCAAATATCAATGTGTTGTAAATCATGGGGGTATATTTTCTTCAAATCAGTGTATGTGAAGCAGAAAGTTGATGGCGAGACAAAGCTATCAGTATCAGGTTGTCAAATTTTCTTTAAATGTTTTGAATTTTAGGGGGAGTAAGCGTTGTCAAAAAATACAAAAACATTTGAAAAAGCCAAAAACATGATAAAATTCAAAATGAGTTTTGCGTAAAAAGAGGAAATGATAGTACATCAGTAGACAATCACAGTACGCTAAAGAAATGGAAAGTTAAAATGTGATAAACGGTCTCACTGATGATATGCCAGTAGGTTTTTACACGCTTAGTAGATTGTTTTCGAGATATAAACCTAAATATCAATACTTACTTATCTCGTGGGGAACATCTCTCAGATATATGGGTAACCCCCCGAAATCTTGTTTGAGAGATTGTCTGATTCTGAGATACTAGGTCTATATACTGTTTGATATCTGGGGTATTATACCTGGTCTTCTGATATTGCGGAAGCAATGGCCTAGACCTCGTATAATACTTTACGTGCTTTAAAAGCTTACCATCTGCATAAAAATTGATAAAATATCGAAAGATACGAATCAAGTGCAGTTGTAAAGAAGATCCCCAAGGGGGACACACCTCAAAGTCGAGCCTTCATCTCGAACGGTAGTTCATACCTGAGCTCTCAAGGTCTCGCACTAACCCAGAGTACATATATCATTATGGTATATTCACCTGTAAGACTGAATCTAGGGAATTTTGATACGGGAGTATATTCTGAGGTGGGACACTCGAATTAGTTTAAGTTCTTAAAACACTAAATCTCGTATCTCGATTCAATTGAACTTTGTGTGAAAATTTAAGTGGGTCAATATACTGACAATCTAAGTGAATCGTTTAGAACTTAAAGTGTTTATATAGCTCAACGATGCTTGTGATTTGTCATAAACTGATATGATCCTCTAACGCGAACTCAATAAAAAATATTGTGTGTAAATATTTCTTTACTGCTTTATGTTTCAGAAAAATACAAAAAGATTTTGTTTCTACTTTATTTTCGACAACCGATGTTTGAAAGCTGAGTTTCAAAATCTAAGTATGCTGAACGTGTTTCTGAAAATAAACAAGTTCATTAGTTTGAAATTTGAAGTATTTTTTAAAACAAAAATCAAAAACAGTTTATGAAATCTCAAAGGTCATTAATTTAGACTTGGATGTTTATTCTGTGAGGGATTTGGATTCTTAAACTGACAAATTCATAAAGTCATTTGATAGGGGGAGAAAGCCAAGTTAATTCTGGAGAAATTCATAGTGTTATATCTGTGCTTAGAGCCAGGTTTTCAATTCTGGATGTTCAAAATGCTTTCACTGTTAAATGCTTGAAATTTGCAGATGTTGTACCAGATTACAATGCCGATAGCTGAGTCTAAGGGGGAGTCTGAAGTCGAGCTCATCGCAAGGGGGAGCTTGTACCTGGAAAGCCAGGTGTCGATCCCAAAAGCACGGAAGCTTAACGAAAAGGGGAGCCTGAAGGAAGAGTCTAAACGAAAAGGGGAGCAACTGAAGCTGAAGACAGATCCACGGGGAGTCTGTTCAAGAAAGAGGGAGTCTGTGTTTGCTGAAGATGTCAAACCCTCAAGAAGACTCAGAGAGAGAGAGAAAGAGAGAAAAGACAAGATGCTACGAGATTGACTGCGACAATATCCAAGGGGGAGTCTGTGAGTGCACTAATGTCTATCGCCTCCGTCAATCCAGTTTGTAGCAGAAATTAGAAGAAAACATGGTTTTATAGTGGAATATATAGGAGATAGTCAAGGTGGCATTATTGTAATTACTTAGAACTTTTTCTTAGAGGCTTGCCTAAAAATAGGAAGCTAAGGCTAATCATTTAGAACTTTTTGCCATTTTGCATACTTTGAAGAGGTTGGAGCTTAGAGAGAGAGTCTAGAGAGAGAAAGTAGCAAAGGTGATTCAAGGTGATTGTATAGTGTCATATTTTCAATAGAATCACGATTATATTATGTTCTTGTGTTTGGTCCACGCACGCGCACGGATTCCGCACGTCGCACGTGTCTTTACGCAATCATTCGGGAGTCGTTTACGGTCCTACAAAACGCTCACAGATAGACATTGACAAAGGGCACTAAACATAACTACAGTCAGTAGTCGGTACGGTAATGGGTCTAGTGGTTTAAAACAGTGGGGTAGCTCCCCATGGCATGTTTTTATAAAGAACAAGGAACTTAACAACTTTTGGGTTTTTGGAACAACATTAAAATGAACAACCAACTGTGAACTCGCCAACCTTTTTGTTGACACACTACTGCATGCTTTGCAGGTCGTTAGGTACAAGGATGAAGCTTGCACGCAGAGTGGGCGTTGTGGCTAGGAATCCATAGTTGGATTCCTACTAATGAACTTTATGATTTACAAACTGTTTTATGGGTTTTAATACTTTATGCTTCCGCTAACTTTTAAATTTGGTTTTGGACTTTGGTTTTTGGTGAACACAATACGTTTTGTTTGCAATGTTTTTACTTTACTTAAATGTTCAGTATGATTGGTGGTATGATCCTGGTCAGTCACACGCCTCGAGGTAATACTCCGCTTATGGATTTTGAGGGTGTGACGACATATACTCAGAAAATTCCACTATATTAGAGAGATAATAGAACGTAGAGACATCGTAATAACCAAAGTTCATTCGGATCTAAATCTGGCTGACCCCTTTACTAAGCCTTTACCTCAAACTAAACATGAGGAGCATGCTGGAAAGATAGGGCTTAGATTTGCTAGACATTGGGCATGATCTGTAGTTAGTATCGGTGTTTTAATTTTGAACTACAACAGTTACATTGAATAATTATTTGATTTATTGGTTAAATGCAAGTTTAATTATTTTGTAACTGTGTTCGTTATTGTATGTTTAAATCCTTGAATAAGGGTATTCTAAAATATCCGTAGTCGATCAAATTACATTGGAATGAATTTGAATGTAAGATTATTGTGAATTGAGATGATTGTATTCATGAGATGAATAACTCAAGGGTTTGAGAATCAAAATTCACAGATATCACTAGGGAATGATATTGAATGTGACTCGCTTCAAAATGATCCCCATGGTTCTAAGTCATGAGATGTTTTGATATTGATATGTTCAATCTGTCCTTTTTCCTTAGGCACATATTAAACTACATTGATCAACGACAATCTTTGATGTTATCTAACACTGTCCTGAAACATGGATAGTAATCCGGGTAGCGTTGGGAGAAATCCAAGGTTAAGTGGGAGTTGTAAGACGCTGATGGAATTCTGTACTTCTATGGGATAAGAAGTTTAGATATTTTGGCGCCCTCGTTAACTCAAACTGGAATAAACTCGTGGCCACGCTCGGACTAAAAGTAGTTCGTTAGACCACTTTGAATTAAAGACGAGAATAGAGAATAGTTGATCACTATATAAGAATGAATGATCCATGTCTTATGATCAAAGAATGTTTTATACAGAAGGGACTTATTGATAGAAATATCAAGGTTACAGTATTTGGTTAAGTATTTGAACTCAAAGAACTAGTTGACAACTGTAAAGTGTCATACCGTGTTAGGAGCAGTGCGATGCAGTTAGGCGTCCAACTCTGCACACGTTGACTCCGATCGTAATTAAAGTCAACATAACCAAACTCGGTATGATTCGAAGAGTTATACGTTGGTACACGAATCGTATATATTCACAAGTAAGTGGATTATTATTTGTGAAATAATAATAGTGTAAACTTGAGGGACTTGATATTAATTAGATTATTATAAAGAGGTTATAATTGTATAACAATAGGGGGCTTAATGTAAGATCGGTTTTTATAAAAGGAACATTAAGGTGCAAACCCTAAACACATCTTTTATCAAAAACAAAACCCTAGCTTCCTTCCCAAGTTTGGACGACTCCCTCTTAAGACCGCCGCCACCTATCACGAACCGGAGCACCTCCGTCGCCTCGTCTCTTTGGCCGGTTCTACCTTTGGGTATCTCGTGCTCAGTTGTGAACTTCCTACTAGTGAGGATTCATTGTAACCCGCATGTTACAATCCTGGTGTAGTCGTCAAAGGTTGATTACTAAAACCCTCTATAGTTGTTTTTCTAATTTATCTGTTTATACGTATATAACTTTGATCCTGATTGGGAATATTTATTAATCGGATTAATAAATTAAACATATTTTATAAAATCAAAATCGGCCATGATTATATATGTATATAATCGATTTTTGTTAAATATGTAAACCGCTTCCGCTTCAAGTTTTGATACCATGATTCCCAACAAAGGTGCTACTTTTATTTCCGCTCTTGACAAGGAGGTGCTGCCCTTCAAGCTCTTCTCATTCTATAAAGTTTCTTTGAGGTAATTACTGCTTTCCTTTTCGATATTCATTTATTTATTGCTTTCTTAGTTTAATTAGTTTAGTTTAGGTTCTTAGTCAAGGTGCATTAGGCTCGTTTAGGTAGCCTTGTTTAGGCTCGCCTTTAGGCTTGGCGTAGCCTTGTAGAGGCTCGTCAGGCCCAACGAGTCCAACATATTGTGTTCATTCATGTCACACCCCGACCACGTAAAACAATAAATCGTGGCGGAAACGTCGGGGAGTGTCGTAACAGAATCATTATTTCACAACCATGGATTAAATAGTTTCGTTTTATTGAATTATTGAACTCATTGTTTTATTACAAATCAGATAAATACAAATATTGTCTTTCAATTTTTAAAGTCGCTAAGGCACGAGTCCATCCTATGTATAGCATGCATCAAATAATCATCACATAGCAGCACCTGTAACACATGTGAAAATAGGTACGTCAACATAAAAATGCCTGTGAGATACATAGGTTTTATTTAAACAGGATTCATGACTTGTAAGTTTAAAGAAAATATTTAACAAAAGTAGTCATGAGCCTTAAAATATTTTCTTTTATATTTCATACAAAAAGTGATAAGAAATCAGATGATATAAAAGAATAATGCATAATGAAATGAATAACCAAGTAAAAATGAGTTTGTATAAAATATGTTTTTTTTTTTTTTTTTTGTGAAACAATGTTTTGATAAAAAGGTTTGTAGCATATATAAAAATATACCTTGGTTTAAGAAAGTCGGATAAGTGATATATTAAAATATATTTTAGTTTCAAAACAGTTAAACAGATAGTATATCAAATATACTTTAGTTGTTAAAATAATAGTTTTCGGTAGTATATCATAAGTATACTTTGGTTTTGTAAATAACATATCAAAACTATGCTTTAGTTTTGTAAATAACATATCAACTATGTTTTAGCAAATAACAAAATATATGTTGGATTTGTACATAGTATATCAAATTATACTTTGGTAAATAATATCACATATGAGAGCATATCAAACTATACTTTGGAAGTATATCAAAATATACAAAAGAAAATGTGATTTAGAATTCGTTCAAACCTTAGTGTATCAAACTACACCTTAGAGACTATAGAAATACCACAAAGGCAATTTCTATTTGGATAAAATTCGGTTTCTGACATTCCATACAACAGGAATGGGGTGTCTAGTCCTATAGCGCTATATCGTACTACCAATCGGTTTGGTGAATGTATAAATTAAGTACAACCCAACAATTAATTTTATAATCTTTGAATATTAGTGTTTGAACCATAAATAATCAATCAATTTGTCAAAATATAAGTACTATCATGTATAATCATATAATTGAAATCATGAAAATATCGAATAGGTACACATGTTTCACCCCAAAACATTTGAAAGCAGTAAAAGAGGGGACTATGTACTCACAAATTTGTGTTCCAAGCAAAACTCGTTTTGATTTCGGATTCTTCGTTTGTTACTCAACCTACAAGTGTTCTAACCTCATTAGACACTTAGGTTTACGTTTGTTTTGCGTACAAGTATCTCATCTTGAATTTCGTTTTTTGTTCTTGTATTCGTTTGCTTTCTTTGTTTATGTTTGAATGGGTCTAGCCCATGTGTTCTTATAAAAGTGGGTTTATCTTAATAGGTTAGATTCATGTTTAAAGTTTACTTTTAACTTGTATGGGTTATGCATGATAACCTAGATGACCAGATAACTTGTCTGGGTTATGACTGATAACCTAGATGACTATATAACTTGTCTGGGTTATGACTGATAACCTAGATGACCATATAACTTGTCTGGGTTATGAGTGATAACCTAGATGACCAAGTAAGTCGTCTGGGTTATGACTGATAACCTAGACTGATAACCTAGATGACTAAGTAAGTCGTCTGGGTTATGACTGATAATCTAGATGACCATATAACTTGTCTGGGTTATGACTGATAACCTAGATGACCAGATAACTTTTCTAATCATGATTAAAGTTTCCAATCGTTTTTAATCAAATTAATCTTTTGTTAAACATATTTTAATCATGATTAAATTTTATAAAATTTTTGCCATGGTTTCCCTTAAACTATGGACTTTTCCCATGTTTTATAAACATGATTTTATATACTTTTTCAAATCAACAATTTTCCGATCTTTCAAAATAACAATATAAACTTAAAAATCTTATCATGAAGCATTATCAACTTATATGAAATCCCGTTTAGTTCAAAAATCATGTTTTAAAGTGTTCATCTTTATTTTCTTAACATGTTCATGTAACCTTTCGTTTGAACAAAGCCTATGTAAACTTTGTTTATATATATATTTTTTAAAGACTTCATTTTTGTAATATGATTTTTATATCAATCTATGTATTTCATGTTTTATAAAAAAAACATTTTTAAACAAAATCACAAGTTCATAACATTCATGTTAATGGATCTTGCTAGATCTAAACACACATGTGTTTAGATCATACTTTTAAAAATGAAGATGCAAGATCAAGTTTACTACATGGTCATAACTTCAAAGATTATCAAGAATTATCATAATTAACACATAATCATATTGGTTTTGTTTAGTCTTTGTTAGTGACTCATGTGATTTTTAAATATGCTTCAAGATGATTACTTGTACATTTGTGTTTAAACATAAATCACAAAAAATGTAAGTACACGATTTGAAGCTTACTACTAGCACTTGGCTAGGGATGAACAAGTTGAAAAGATGATAAAAAGATGAAGATCCAAGAGCTTCCAAGCTTGAGCAAATGCTTCAAGTGTGCTCCCAAGTCTTGAAAATGCCTTAAATCATCTTTGAACCTCCATGTATGTATGAAATCCTAGTGTTTGGATTTTGGAAAGTTGAAGGTGGAGGTGTTTGATCTTGATCGATTTCTAGAGGGAGAAAGAGAGTGAGTTGTGTGTGTTGATTGCTTATGAAAAACTTAGAGTGAAATGGTTTGTGAGATGTATTTGTTAAGTGTTGTGAACTTGTGATTATCTCTTCTTCTTACACATCACTAACACTAATCACTTCTCTAAATTTTACAACACATCAATGGAAGATGAGTTGGTGGGGGACCCACTAAAACTATGGACATGGGTGGTTTAAGGTTTTATAAAAACTTTGTTATACTTTATAAACTTCATAAACTTTAATAATTTAGATGAAGCTTTCTATAAAGTTTCAAGGTCCAACTTTTTAAAGTAATGTGACACTAGATAAAACTAACTTACTAAAATTGGTAGTTCGTTGTTCGGTTGAAAAATTTGGTTCAGGTCCTGTACCAGGTTAAATACTGACACTGTGTTTAGTTTATATAAATATATGACAAAAATTGTTTTTTCACATGTTTTATTATCGAAATAATTAATCCAACTTTTGGACTAAAAATTTTACTATTTCCGACACGGTTCTGGTACCAGCTTTGCTGTCAGGTAGTTTACTGAACTAGCCGTGCAGCGTAACGCAATAAGATTTAAGTGCGGATTTTGTGTCGTTTTTAATACCCGTTATATTATTTATCACAAATAATATTTATTTTTGGGTTTTCGGACAATTACTGTTTCATTCTACGGAATGCTGTACATTTCGTAGGATTACAGTATTTTCTGCGGACATGGACAATTTGGTTTTTAAATAAACTTTTGCTAAATAATGTAAGGCACATGTTAATAATAAAATTCTTGGATATCAAACAAAATGTTTTATGATAAAAAACTTAATTACAAAGATTAAAAGACACAAATGTTATAGTTCATTTAGCTATGCCTAGCATAACTTTTACCTTTTCCTTGTTGCATTCGATTCTCTAGGTTAAATCACGCTTGTCTTTTGGATTTTCTCCTTATTCCCGTGCGGTTTTTCACTAAGGATTAACAAAACGCAAATTGTGAGTGAATCTTACAACTCCCCTTTTATTACACGTTTTTGGGGTGTATCATGTGTCGCATTTCATTATTATATTTACAAAATTCAAATACGTGCAATTACCATCTTGTGAAGTATATGTGTTATGTGTTAATTGTTTGTTTGTTATTTGGTGCATTACATTCATTTCAGACATTACATCATCATAGGCTCGTCTATTCCCCATTACCTATGAGCGGGACTTGACATTGCCAACACACGAGGTCAACTCCGTTTGATTGAGCTTAGATCTTGCAGCACATCATAATATCGTGCACATTTGTATACGGTTGATTTGATTATTGTTTGAGATTGTTTATTGGGGTTTGACATATGACATACAACATATTCACTTATGTCACACCCCGACCATGTTAAAACAACAAATCGTGGCGGAAACTTCAGGGAGTGTTGTAACAGAATCATCGTTTCACAACTATGATAATTAAAAGTTTCGTTTTATTGATTCATTAAGTAATTTACATTGTCTTAAAACCAAACAAACAAAATTAAACATCGTCTACTATCGTTTTTATGTCACTAAGGCCTCGTCCAGGTCCTATGTGACACAAGCTTCCTAGCAAGCAACATCAAGCAATACCACCTGAAACATATGTAAAAATAAAGTCAGCAAAGAAATGCTGGCGAGTACATAGGTTTATGGGAGTTTTGGATTCATGGCTCGTTTATATGTTGCAGTACCTCGTTAGACTACAAGAGTCAGAAGTACAAACCTTGTTTTGAAAAGTGTATTGCAACATAATTTAACCAACTCAAATCAAGATGGTTATAATTTATAAAATCTCGTAGCCATGATTCTTAACTCAAAGACTTTTGTTTTAGTAAACCAATTCGTAAATCATCTCGTTAAAACTCGTTAATAAAACTCGTATGGTTTATATCATTTCGAAAACCTCATTATGTGACATCGTTTCAAATCGTTTCCCAAGTGAACTAAATAATGACATGCAATGTAATATGATAGAAGCACTTATATATAAGATGTACCAGCGGCGTATCTACCATGATTCTATTATACTACACCCGTCCCATTATCTAATCCCTACTCAAAACTAATCGTTTATCCAAATTGTTTATCTTGTTTAAGTCGTCCCAAATCGTTTTAACTCGTCCCAAAATCGTATTTGTTTTAATTGTGAAACTACTTATGGTCGTCTCGCTAATAACATTCAAACCTTTGTGACTCGACTATCTCGTTTCTCGTATTAACAAACCACCAAAGGGTAAGTTAACAATCACAGGTTCGGTCGTTACCTACATAACCCCCACACATAACCATGGGTGTAGTCTGATAATGGGATTTGTCAGATCCTATGGTACCATAACCTAATACTGGTCGGTTCGGCCAAAATTAACGAATGTCATTCGTTGTGTAACTACAACCAACAAGTTCGTTCACTTTATCGAAATCGTTATTAGTTTAATATAAACCATCTTAATCGTTTTTGAAACCATCGTTTAAACCTCGAAATCGTTTAATACATATGAATCTCCCCAAAACAATTGAAAACAATAAAATAGGGGAACTATGTACTCACATTGAATAGAAGGGTATCCTTGATCTAAAGAACTTAGCAAAGCTCTGACAAACCAAGGAAATTCAAGTAGTACCTAGTAATCGGATCACTAGTCAAACAATAGACGCCTAAATCGGAAGATCGGACAGAATGAGGTCTTATAAACCAAATGAGTATTGGAACTCATGTGATATGGTTTAACAAAGCCTACATCCTAAGATCGGAACCTAACCTAAGTGCTTTAGACCCGTTACGACTCGTTTAGGTAGCTTACGCTACTTTAACACGTCATTCACGCAAAAGCGCGTTCGAGACGTCTAACTAGTCCTATGACAAGTATTATATGCCTAAACATGTTTAATTGGGTTGCATAATCAGTTAAGTGATAAATGTTTAGGTTACATATGCTTAAAATCCAATTATGCATGAAAAGGGTATTTTGGTCATTTATTTAAGGCATATAAATTACCTATCATATAACTACTTAAACTATGTGACCATAAGGTATAACCTCAGAAGGTTATTCCCTATGCAACTATGGTCACTAAACATGCTTGGTCGGATCCTAATGATCGACCAAATGGGTCGAGTTTGAAAGTCTAAGCGGTGGGTTAGACCGCTTGACTTACGACTCTAAACAAGCACTAAACTAAAAGTGACGAGCTAAGCATGTTAGAACATGCTTAACTTAAGTTAGAAAACAGGTTTTGATATCAAAACAAAGTGTTTTGATATCCTAAAGTAGTTTGGTTACAAAATACGCTTAAATGCGCATTTTGACCGAAACTACGACTCGTCACTACGCCTAGTCAACGTGGTAATTAGTAGGTATAGTCACAAGGGACTATAACCATCGTGATTACGCTCACGTTGCAAAGTTCAAACGAACTTCTCGTTGACCATCTCGTGGTTAAAGCTGAAAGTCAAATACTGTTTGACTTTCACGCTCGAAAAAGCGATAAAAGAACGAAAGAGGACTTACAAAGGGTCCAAATAGATTTGGTTCTAAGTATTCTCAGGTAGGTAGTGAATAATCACAACCACTTAGAGAAATCTCAGACCAAATGTGAGGAAAATGAATGAGGGACATGGCATTATATAGTTTTTTGCAAACCGTTAAGATCATTTCTTGGAGAAGAGGGAATGATCTTGGCCATACATATGTTAAAGACTGATTGGGGGACTTGTTCTCCACACAAACCAGCCCATAGCATTGAAAACCATTGATCAAAACCATCAAAATCGAGCTAAATGACCAGATTCAATGTTTCTGATCTGCAATACTGACGCGGGCCGCGTAGCCCCATGCAAAACCTTACGCGGGCCGCCTGGGCCATCTTTGGCAGAATGACAGTTTTAACCCCTGAACTTGTAAAACTTGCATTTCGGCTCATTTTTTACACGTTTAAGCCCCGTTAACCTTATTTCAAGGCTCTAAAATGAAGTTAAAGTATTGAGAACTCAAAACATGCTCAAAAATATCTCGGATGTCAGTTCGTTTGGTCGTACGATTGCGTTGTTCGGTTAATTACGACGGATGTCATAACGAACGCGAAAACGATCCAAATTAAGCGACGAATGGAATTTTATCATGCCAGTCATTAAAATATAATATTTTAATGATTACATAAATTTTTGGGTGTCCGGATATATTCAGAACGAAAGATATGCGCGAAAATGCAAACTTATGCACTTTTTGACGCTTTTAGTCCCTATTGATCAATAAAGTTTGTTTTAGCATACCGAACCCCTCTAAGCCTATTTCTAAGCTATGTAAAGGATATTTAGGGTATGTTTAACTTATGATCAAGTTCCGGAGTGTTCGTTACTATACAAATTGGTATAGTTTCGCAGTTTGACACAAATAGTCCCTGCGATCGAACATACTTGTTTTCGACACACCAAACCCTCCAAAACTTATTTCTAAGTTATGTGAAGGTTATTTAAGGTATGCTAAGCCTATTTCACTATCCTGGAGTGTTTTTCGCGTTAAACTGACTGCATTTATGCACCAGCTTGCGTATAACCTTCCAGAAAGCGATTTAAAGCTTGAAATCGGAATCGAATCAAATTGTAAAATCATCAAACACAAATACACACATAATAACACCAAAACACATTGTTTTATTAATTATTAACATTGCTTTACATTGAACATCGATTCCAGGGCACAGTTGTCACAACTTACATTGGTTAATGCATGCTTTCTCAATAAGCAAATTAAACATATTATTTTCCTAATAACAAGGATATTCACTCACCAACTTTTGTTGACCCAAAAACTACTTTTACACATGATACAGGTGAAGAAGCATGAAGAGAAGATTGGACATAGGATGGGCCTTAGTTAACAAGAAACGGATTAATAAAGTTTAAATGCTATGAATAATGTCTCATATGTAATTGTTTTATTTGGATTATTTTCTATGTGAAACATTCAATATAGATTAATGACTATTTAAAAAATTTAGCAAGTCATAAGCTTTGGATCAACTGATCATGCCCCGTTCACCTAATCCGTCACGGGTCGGGGTGTGACAGATTGGTATCAGAGCCAATGGCTCTAGGGATATAGGATAGGTTATTAGACCCCTAAAACCTATACTTTAGTCAACTAGGACCTATGTGCTTATGTGATTTCATGTTTTGTTTAACTTATGATTTGCTATTGCTCACACATTTAAACTATGTTCCTCTCACACACAAATGCACGCAAGCACCCTACCTGTTACGTGTCTATGTGTTTCATACAATGTGTTATAAATATATTTATGCAACGTATATATATATATTTGGTATATCTCTCACTACACACACAATGCACTACATAATACTTATAATATCCTCATTATAAGTTCCAATTCCCTCCAAAGTTTTCAAAAACACTTTTCCTTCCATTCTTTCATCATATGTTGGTTCGGGTGAGAAATAATCGCTTACCAACAAATCATTTGTGGTTTCACATTCATGAACAATATACTTCCTCCATTTGGGTTGGGGTTGGGAAGTCCCTTCATCTGCATCTTCAACAATAGCTTTCACCACCCTTGACACTGCTGATAATAATAATTCTGCCCCATCATCGGATGAGCATGACAAAACAAATTTATCATACGAATCGCTTGAACTCAAAGTGTTAGGATATGAGTTTGATTGTTGGGAGAATTAAGATGGAAATAATGAATGAAGATAAAACAAAGATGAAATATGCAGCAGAATAATTAACTTTTGAATCACAACAATGAAGATATTGCTTTCATCAACATGTTTTTATAAATTTCTAATTACAAGTTTACGTATGCATGAAGAATAAAAATCCCCCTTAGCCTGATAACTCCTTGTTTGTTTGTACAAAAATGTCTAGGTGAAAGTGATAAATAGAACAGTACAGGCACTGTTCTATTTATAGTATAAATGAAACATCAGAAGCATCTAAGCTGGCATCACCTAGACAGCAGCATCTAACAGCCTAACAAACTCCTAACATCTGCTAGAGACTAAGCACTCTTACATTAATAATACATGAAAAATCTGTTGATCATCATCTGTTGAAGAATCCTCTGTTGGACTTTAACATCTGTTGATCCACAGCAGACCTTAGCTTCATCAGACTTTAGTCTTCTCAGCAGAGGATGACCAGACCTTTGCTTCAACAGACTTTGTCTTCATCAGCGGAGGTTCTTTTTGGCAGACCTTTGGCTTTAGCAGACTTTAGAGAAGCAGATGTTGAGTCTCTGCCTTTGGGAGGAGCAGATCCTCAAAGCACTGTTATTTGTAATCAGAGGTTGTAGACTATTTTGGCTTTCCAATCATATGTTCTTTTGTGGGGTCCACTAGATCCAACAATCTCCCCCTAGAATAGATGATGCCAAAACTCTTCTTTATTTCTGATCTTTATTTCTCATCAACTTTTCCATGATTTGGCCTTTGAATTTTAATTCAAAGTTCATGGAAACCATATCTTCAGAATCCCTTTCTAGTTCAAGGCTCAACAGATCTTGGAGGTCACCTGCATCAAGACCATATGCATCCTCCATTCTTATCCTTTGAACATCACCATCTGATCTGAGCAAGTTAATTTGTGGGTGTATGAGGATGCCTTCCTCTTTAGAATTTTTGAATCAGATGGTTTTCTTGGGTGAAGAATTATTTTTGACGAGTTTGGTGATTGTGGCCTGCTCACAAGATTTGCAAGTGTTTCACGCAGTTTGTCACTGGCAGGATCTGTGTGGTATAACAGTTGGTTTTTTCAGTCCCACTTTCCTATAGTAATCAACAGCCATTTCTTCATCAGCCTCAGACATCCGCTTCTGCCTTTTTGCTTGATTTAAGGCAGCTGTGGACAAGCCAGATGCCGAGGATTGCTTTTTAAATGTAAGGGTCTGTTGAGGGACAACCACTGTTGGATATACTGGCTTCTTTGGAAATGTAGGATCCTTTTCTCTTAGCTGTTCCAGTTTCTTATATGTTTCAAATATTCTGGACTCTGTCCATCTGTCAACAGAGCTAACATTACCATACTCAGCAGCAACTAGCTCTTATCTCATTCTCTCCTGCTTCAATGCCTTGTTTTGATCAACTAGTTTGTATTTCTTCCAGTCTAGTGGAGTTAGGTTTTATGAAGGATCATTGAGAATCTTTTGAATTCTTTCTATTTCTTCTTTGAGGGCATCTGTTGACCAATCTTTGAACTGTGCTCTTTTAACTTTGTCTGGTTTTTGTTGCATGATGTGATCAAGGTAATTGTCACACCCCGACCACGTAAAACAACAAACCGTGGCGGAAACGTCGGGGAGTGTTGTTACAGAATTATAGTTTCAAACCATGGGTACAAAGAGTTTCGTTTTATTAAATATTAAACATTGTCTTAAAGTTTAACAAGCAAGTCAAACATAGTCTATCATCGTTATTAAATCACTAAGGCCTCGTCCGGTCCTAAGTGAGCATGCATCCTATTCGCAATCAACATTAAGCAACATCACCTGAAACATATGTAAAAACAAAGTTAGCAAAGAAATGCTGCGAGCACATAGTTTTTGTGTGAGTGTCAGATTCAAGGCTCGTTGAAATATCTCGTACAACTTTGTTAATTGATATTTGAAACCTTGTTTTGTAAAATGTTTGTATTGTAAAGTGAAAAACCAAGTCAAAACAGATTTGGTTATAATTTATAAACCTCGATGCCATGAATCTTACCCCAAAACATTTGTTTTCGTAAACCAAATCGTAAATCGTTCTCGTAGTAAAACTCGTATGGTTTATATAGTTTCGTAAACATCGTTGTGTGACATCGTTTAACTCGCTCTTGTTATAGATCATCGTTCATTTGTTTAAATCGTTCACAATTGTTCAATCGTTCAAAATCGTTCTCGTACGAATCGTTCTCGTACAAAGCGTTCTCGTTTTAATTGTGAAAACTACTTTTGGTCGTCTTGCTAATAACATTCAAACCTTTGTGACTCGTCCATCGTTCAACTCGTTCTTGCATTAACAAACCTCCAAAGGGCAAGTTAACAATCATTAGATTCAGTCGTTATCCACCTAACCCACACATAACCATGGGTGCGGTCTATTAACGGGATTTGTCAGATCCTATGGTACCATAACCTAATACTGGTCGGCTTGATCAATGCTAATGAATGTCATTCGTTATGTAACTACCACCAACAAGTTCGTTCACATTATCGAAATCATTATTAGTTTTGTATAAACCATCTCAATCGTTTTGAAACCATCATTAGAATATCGAAATCGTTTTGATACATATGAATCACCCCAAAACAATCGATAACAGTAAAAAGAGGGGATCTATGTACTCACCTTCGGGTGCGTTTTTATAAGTTAACACAATCCCTCAAATTGTTTATTCATCCTAAATTAAATAAGAATGATTTAATAATAAAAAACCCACAAAAATACCGAAGTTTCTCCGATACTTAGAATTTTCACATAACTTTGAGATTTCTCGAAAAGTTATTATTTTTGATTATCTTGGTGTATTTGTATATACGTACTCAAGCGTAACACACAT
Source organism: Helianthus tuberosus (assembly GCA_030545235.1). NCBI lineage: Eukaryota > Viridiplantae > Streptophyta > Magnoliopsida > Asterales > Asteraceae > Helianthus > Helianthus tuberosus. The sequence goes on along the minus strand of JARYGA010025637.1, from coordinate 7,104 downwards.
AATCTTGTCAACACTAACACATGATCATACACATATTCTAAAACACATAGCACATTGTAACACATAAAATAACCCATGAACAACCCATTCTAGTGTATGTTGAAAAACACTTATTTTGGCGTTTCGGTAACATTTTTGGGTGTCAGAAGTCACGTATGACTAACCAAACACCAAGTAAAGTTAATATAAGTTAAAATACTTATTTTTATATCAAAAATATCAGTTTGGTTACTAATCTAAAACAGTTTTATAAAAATCCTCCGAAATGGCGATTTTTGACCGTTTTACCGCATAGGTTTGCATCAATCGTTACCCGAACCACCCCAAATCGAAATGACTTGAAATTTTAACACAACCCATGTTATTTACTGAATAAAATAATGGTTATACTCATGATAGTGCAGGTCTTAAACAAAGAACATAAATCATGCAAATTTCACATAATTTACCACTTTTTAAGCTATATGTACAACATGCAAAGCTATCAACCCTATGTTAAAGTTTCATGCCATTATAATGTACCAAATAATAATATATTTAGTGTTTTTGTAACTTGTTCAAAAATATTTTTGTCATACAATCACTTTTTATCACTTCTTGAGCTTTAAACCAACATATATTCACATGTACAAGTGCCTAAAGCACACTATCATAACATCATCATTTTATGTTAATTTAAATGCATCAAATATGTGATATATTCAGATTTATTTGCTGATGTAATTTACATTTAACATATCATACATAATCACCAAATACTTGCATTTTTACCACCATTCAAGAACATGTAACACGTAAACAAGTACTTTATCAAAATAAAGCTCAAAACTCAAACACATATGTATATGTGTACGGTTATATATATATATATACACCACCATTTTTATTTTTTTTATTTGTATCATGACCCATTTCATTTTAGATTTCAAGTTTAGTGAAAATCCCAAGATTCAAGTGAGACTTCAAATCATCAAGAACAACCAAGAATCAAAGTATGATTTAAACATAAGTGTTATACCTTCAAGATTCAAGTGGGTTGTGGGATGAGATTTTAATGATAGGAAGCTTGAAATTACTTGAATGCACCTTGGAAACCCCTTTGTATCTTCACACTACTTGAAACATGTTTGAAAGGAAGTTTGAATGTGATGAACAAAACTTGAAGATATGAATATGGTGAGAGAGAGGGGGGGGGGGGGGGTTTGGGGAGAGAGAGAGTGAAGGAGGTTGAGTGATGATCTTGCAAGATTATGTAAGGATATGTAGAAGATATAAGTAGAGATTTGGAGGAGATATGAGAGTGTCATGCAAAGACAAGTGTCCTACAAGATCAAAGGAAATATTGAAAAATCTAACAAAATATTGGTGGGTCCCACTCCATATATTGAACCGTAAATTGTATGTGGGGAGGGGGTGAAGTGTAATTTTGATGGTAAAGTAGATAAAAATAGGTATTTAACTGGATACCGGGTATTTTATCTAGCGTTTAAATCCCGGTTTATGGTGTTCTAAATTATTTTTATTATTCAATAAAAATAAACTCGCCAAAATATTACTGAAATAAATTTCAGTTGCCAAGACTGGCTGCATTGTCTGTGTTTTGCAGTAGAAGCACTGTGTTGCGCAGAAACACGCGGTACGCGCTTAAACTTGAAAAATAACGTTTTTAAGCGTTTTAATTTATTTTTCAATACGAACCTCATTAAAATAAAATTTTAATCATAACAGAATATTTTTGGGGTTTAAAAATTATCCGGGCGGTCACCAACGTTCGTTTCGCAGTTTTGTCGTAAATAGTTCTAAAGTTTGAATAAACATGTTCTTGCCATACCGAATTCTTCGAAACTTATTTCTAAGTTATGTAAAGGATATTTAGGGTATGTTTGGCTTACATCACAGTTCCGGAGTGTACGTCGCATTAAACTGATTGCGTTTAAACACCAGTTTGCGTATAACCTTCCAGAAAGTGATTTAAAGCTTGAAATCGGAATCGAATCAAATTGTAAAATCATTACACACAATAACACATATAATAACACCAAAGCACATTGTTTTATTGATAATCCACATTGTCTCACATTATACGATGATTACAGAGCACAGTTGTCACATTCTCCCCTACTTTAGGAAATTTCGTCCCGAAATTTTATTTAGAGGAAACTTGTGAAAACAATTGCAGATATTTCGTCTTCATCTTGTCCTCACGTTCCCAAGTAAACTCGGCACCACGTTTGGATTCCCAGCGAACTTTGACCAATCGAATCCGTTTGTTCTTCAATTGTTTGAATGTACGGTCCACTATCTCCACAGGTTTCTCGACAAAGTGCATTGTTTCATCGATTTGAATCTCGTCGAGAGGAATGTGAAGATCAGCATCAGCTAAAAACTTTCTCAAATTGGACACGTGAAAAGTCGGATGAATATTTCCAAGATCTGGAGGTAGCTCTAGTCGATAGGCAACCTTTCCAATTCTTTCAACAATCTTAAATGGTCCAACATATCGTGGTGCAAGTTTTTTTCCTTTCTTTCCAAATCTCACCACTCCCTTCCAAGGTGACACCTTGAGTAGGACACGGTCTCCGATTTGAAATTCTAAGGGCTTGTGTCACATATCTGCATAACTCTTTTGACGGCTTCTAGCTGTCACAAGATTATCGCGGATTTTCTTGATTTTGTCTGTTGTTTCCAGAATGAGCTCAGGTCCAGTTAGCTAAGCTTCACCGATCTCATTCCAACATACAGGTGAACGACATTTTCGACCGTAGAGAGCTTCGAATGGTGCCATATTAATGCTAGCATGATAACTGTTGTTGTAAGAGAACTCGATCAGTGGAGGATGAGAATCCCAATTACCACCAAAGTCTATCACGCATGCTCTAAGCATATCCTCCAAAGTTTGAATCGTCCTCTCAGATTGTCCATCTGTTTGGGGATGATAAGCAGTGCTTAGATTCAGTTGTATTCCCAAAGCAGATTGCATGGCTTTCCAAAAATGAGATAAAAACCGAGCATCACGATCGGAAATGATATCCAAAGGAACACCATGTCGTGATACAATCTCATCAACATAAATCTTTGCAAGTTTATCAGCAGATAGATCCTCGCGAATCGGTAGAAAATGAGCTGATTTCGTTAATTAGTCGATAATAACCCAAATAGCATCGTGACCTTTAGATGCACGCGGTAACTTCGTGATGAGATCCATTGCAATGTTCTCCCACTTCCAAACCGGTATTTCTGGTTGTACAAGCAAACCAGAAGGTCGTTGATGTTCTGCCTTGACTTTGAGACAAGTTAGGCATTTCGATACATACAAGGCAACATCCTTCTTCATACCAGGCCACCAGAACTGAGTACGAAGATCCTTGTACATTTTATCAGCACCAGGATGGATAGAATATCGAGACTTATGAGATTCGTCCATTACCAAGGTGCGAAGATTGTCTTGTTTCGGAATCCACAAACGATCCTTGAAATAGAGTAAACCATCGTCTTTCCTTTCGAGTTTAAGCTCAAGTTGAAGCGGTAGCTCATTTTTCAATAAGCCTTTGGTCACACAAGATCGTTGAGCTTGAAGGACACGAGATTGAATATCAGATAGAGTTTTAACAGAATGAAGCTTGGCTCGTTCCTTTCGACTAAGCGCATCGGCTACGACATTCGCCTTACCAGGATGGTAGCGGATCTCGCAATCATAATCGTTTAAGAGTTCAACCCAACGTCGTTGCCTCATGTTCAGCTCCTTCTGATTGAGAATATGCTGGAGACTTTTATGGTCTGTGAAAACCACACACTTCGTTCCATAGAGGTAGTGTCTCCAGATTTTAAGTGCGAAAACCACAACTCCTAATTCAAGATCATGAGTCGTATAGTTCTTCTCGTGAATTTTCAGCTGTCTAGACGCATAAGCTATGACTTTACCTCGTTGCATAAGAACGCAACCAAGTCCTAGATTCGACGCGTCACAATAGACAACAAAATCCTCGTTTCCCTCAGGTAGAGATAAAACAGGAGCATCACAGAGCTTCTGTTTCAGCGTTTGGAACGCTTCTTCTTGCTTGGGTCCCCACTCAAAAGGCTTATTTTTCTGAGTCAAAGCAGTGAGTGGAACCGCGATCTTTGAGAAATCAGAAATGAATCGACGATAATAGCCAGCAAGACCAAGAAATGATCGAATCTCTGTAGGTGTCGTCGGTGTATTCCAATCCTTAATAGCTGCTATTTTGCAAGGATCCACATGGATACCCTGCTCATTGACAATATGACCTAAAAACTGAACTTCTCTAAGCCAAAATTCACACTTGGAGAATTTAGCAAAAAGTTGTTCCTTCTTCAGAAGTTCCAATGTCAAACGAAGGTGTTGCTCGTGATCGGCTCGAGACTTCGAATAAATGAGAATATCGTCGATGAACACAATGATGAACTTATCTAAATAAGGTTTACAAACCCTATTCATTAAGTCCATGAAGATAGCTGGGGCATTTGTCAAACCAAAAGGCATGACAGTGAACTCGTAGTGCCCATATCTCGTACGAAATGCAGTTTTGGGAATATCTTCTTCGAGTACACGAAGCTGATGATACCCAGATCGCAGATCGATCTTGGAAAAGCATGAAGCACCTTGCAACTGGTCGAAGAGATCATCAATTCTAGGTAGGGGATATCGATTCTTGACGGTTAGCTTATTAAGCTCACGATAATCGATACACATTCGAAAAGATCCATCTTTCTTTTTCACAAAGAGGACAGGAGCTCCCCAAGGCGAAAAGCTCGGACGGATGAATCCTTTATCAGACAACTCTTGAAGCTGTTTCGATAACTCTTGCATTTCCGACGGTGCAAGACGATACGGTGCTTTCGCAATCGGGTTGGCATTGGGTACAAGGTCAATATGAAACTCGACTTGACGAACTGGAGGCAAACCAGGCAGTTCATCGGGAAACACCTCTGGATAATCCCGAACAATCAGAATATCCTGAATACTCTTATTCTTGCCTTTCTCCTCAGTGACATGTGCCAGGAAAGCAACATATCCCTTTCGCAAATAACTTTGGGCCATTGTACACGACATAAGCTTCAATCCACCAGATGGTTTCTCACCAAGAACTTCCAGAATATCGCCAGACGGAAGAGGAATACGAACAATCTTATCGAAACAAACCACTTCAGCATGATGTTTGGTTAACCAATCCATCCCCACGATAATATCGAAGCTCCCAAGTTGCATCGGCGTGAGGTCAATGGGAAAAAGATGATTATCAAGGTTTAACTGACAATCACGAATAACAGAATCGAGAACAAGAGGTTTACAAGTAGCAACTTCGACAGATAAGGGTTTCCTCAGTTTAGTTCTAGGTATCGCAAGCAAAGGTTCAAAAGATAATGAAACAAAACTTCTATCGCAACCAGAATCAAAGAGAATAGATGCAGGTCGATTGTTAACAAGAAACGTACCATTAACCACCTCGTTGTCAGCCCTCACTTCGTTAGCATTCAGATTGTACGCTCGCCCATGAGCGGGATTCACATTTGCGTTGACATTCACATTCGGGTTCGCGTTAGCATTCGCATTTGCATTCACTAGCCTCGGACAGTTGTTGCGGAAGTGACCAAACTCTCCACAATTGAAACATGAACCCGGTGGGAATCTAGCAGCATTCCCTTGAACTGGAGCTTGATTCTGAACAATCTGATTTTGACCCAAACGACAGGTGTTGGCCAGATGCCCAAACTTACCATACGTTGTGCATTGCCTACAAGCTTGTTGTGCAACATGATGACCGTTGCAGCGAGCACAATGAGGTGTGGTACCAGCATACGCTTTCTTTGCAGGTGGTTGAGCTGGTGGGTTCTGAGGGTTCTAAGGGTTCTGAGCAGTAACTGCAAAGTTATGAGCACCCTTTCGCTTTCTCGACTTCTTCGACGACTCACCTTTCTTACCCTTACCCTTTTCCTTGACAGATTCGGTCGACTTCTTCTTATCACCCTTGCAGGTAAGTTTACCCTTCCTGACTTGTGACTCAGTCAGGGTAGCAGATAACTCGATCGCTTGACGAACAGTAGTAGGATTAACGCCAGTCACAATATCTTGTATGGAATCAGGTAACCCATAGATATACCTCTCTATCGCTTTCTCCAACGGGGTAACCATAGTAGGACACAAAAGACTGAGTTCCTCAAATCGATCCGTATACGCATAGTGTTCTCCCCCATCTTGCTTTAGATCGTCAAACTCTCGTTCCAAGTCTCGAATTTCGTGACGGGGACAAAACTCTCTCATCATGAGAGCTCGAAGCTCTTCCCATGTTTGTGCCAATGACACTTCGGCGCCCCTATCGCGCATCACTCCGTTCCACCATGTAAGAGCACGCTTCTCAAACACAGTTGATGCAAATTCAACCTTACGCCCATTCGGACATTGCACATGTCTGAATGTGCTCTCGATACTTTCAAACCATTGAAGGAGCGCAATTGCTCCTTGCGACCCAGAAAACTTTAGCGGCTTAGCAGAATTGAAATTCTTGAAATTACATTGTGCATTGTTATTATTATTGTTGTTGTATAGCTCGTGGATTTGGGTCACAACGCCTGGAAGCACAGCAGTCATTTACTGAGAGACAAGGGCTGCGACTTCTTCAGCAGTAAAAGTTTGTGCATCACGTCGAGGAGGCATTGTCTAACAAGGAAATATGAGAAACGAGTGAGGTCGACAATTAGAAAAAAAAACAAAAGAGGTATTGAAAATATCGACGAAACATAAGGAAGGCGATCATTTGTTCGTTACCTCGAACAAACAAACGACACGCAGTGACTAATCAGAGTAATAAATCAAAATAATGTATCGCGAAGACATGCTCGCCTATAAGTGAACACTCACCCCAAGAGTTCCCAGGTAAGAGTGACTGGTCTGATTATGTGGATTTGTACGAACACTCTAGCATTTGACAGAAAACTCAGGGTACAGGCATTCACTCTTCCAGTTTGCACGTGTTCACATTATTTAGACCCAAACTTTGACGAGATTTTGAAAACTCAAAAGGCACTAAGCCAAAAATGAGTCAAACTGGAAGGGTTCAAAACCTTACAACAGAGGGTTCAAAACCT
>JARYGA010025636.1:0-28942 GCA_030545235.1 Helianthus tuberosus | reverse complement strand
AAAGTGGTAACAAACTTTACTTTAATTTATATATTGTATAGATATATAAAGTGGTAACAAACTTTACTTTAATTTATATATTGTTTAAATATTTAGAATATACAATTTAGGAAAAATAATCGCGCCGGGGGGGGGGGGTCCTATATAATTTTAAAAATTTCGAACGAAAAATTGAAACTTATAAACTTCTTACCGAAACATTATGGGGGGGGGGGGGTTGCACCCGCGGGCACCAACTAACCTTTACCCCTGTCAGTCGGGGTTGTACTCGACGGTGTACTTAATTATAGTTGTATGAGCATTCACAATCTGCAATCTGTCTTCTACTCAACCTTTATAATTACATTAAAAAGCATTACATTTACTCTCTCATTTTCAATTAACTAATATGTTTTTATATTTTTATTATTTCTTTTTCTTTCTTCTCTGCTCACAACCACTTTTAAAAAGTATTTAAAAATTATAGAGTTTAAAACAGTGTCCCTTAAATTTACTGATAAACAGTAAGGGCACTCGGTGTGGGGGGATCCTATATAATTTTAAAAATTTCGAACGAAAAATTTAAACTTATAAACTTCTTACCGAAACATTATGGGGGGGGGGGGGGTGCACCCGCGGGCACCAACTAACCTTTGCCCCTGTCAGTCGGGGTTGTACTCGACGGTGTACTTAATTATAGTTGTATGAGCATTCACAATCTGTCTTCTACTCAACCTTTATAATTACATTAAAAAGCATTACATTTACTCTCTCATTTTCAATTAACTAATATGTTTTTATATTTTTATTATCTCTTTTTATTTCTTCTCCGCTCACAACCACTTTTAAAAAGTATTTAAAAATTATAGAGTTTAAAACAGTGTCCCCTAAATTTACTGATGAACAGTAAGGGCACTCGGTGTGGGGGTCGTCCAGGCCCGACAACGCCCCCAAACACCGTCCCCGGGTGGCTCGGCGTCGTCCAAAACGTCAAGGGTGGGATGATTGGGACGGGAGGTAAAGGACAAAACTCACATCATCTTCTTCTCACACACACATATACATACAACATATACATATATGTTTTAGGCTCATCTCCCATTTCCTTAGGTCTATCATTTTTGCCCCATCCTCACACCCATGCTATGTGACACTGACGTAGAAGCCCATCCTCCATCAACCGTACCGAGTAGCGTAACACTTTCTCTCTTCGTCAATCACATTCACTTTATAAAATACAGCTGGTTATAACATTTATGAGGAGAATACAACTTTAATAAAACACCACCTTTGGGGAACAATCCATTATTGGTCTTCATACATTCAATGCAACATTTATTTCTTCCAATTTTCAAATTCAAAATATTGATATTTTTAACTCATACTTAATACAAAGAAAACTAACTTTTTTTTAATGTCTAACAAAGTAAAAGGATATCTATGCCTATAATTGCAGATAGCGCCTAGTGATTCGGACTGTCGTCAATTTCAGAAGAAACCCGTCATCAGAATGTCGACTGTGGTAAAACCATTGATTCACGCATGACATTGTCACGAAACGAGATTCTAATCGACGACTTCCCCTAAAGAAAGTCATCGGGTACTCTTAGAGCACTACCCCTTTGGCAAACTGTTAAATCATGCATCATATTTAATTAATTAAATAATAATATACTAAATAAGTTAATGATGAGTTTACAAAAAAATAAATTAAAACAAAACTACTACTTTTTAATCTAGAAAGTAATAGTTAGACAAACCCTTATAATAAAACCAGATATTATACTTAAATTTTATAAAATCCAAAAACATGATTAGTTTAATTCCATGTTTTCTTAACAAAGTTTAATTCCGTTTTTAGTGTATTCTTACAAAATGAAAACAAAATTCATAGATTTTTAAACAATCATGGTTATATTTACACTTTCTTTTTGGTCTAACATTGGTGTTCCCTTCCCAACTTTATTGAATTGTTCTACCAAAACATGATGAGATGAACGCAACTTTGCACGTACAACAATAAAAACTTGAAGTACAATCTTATAAAGCCATACTGCATTCACTTGTGTGGAAAAGATCCTTGAGGATAGAGACGTGACAACTTTTTTATGAAATTTGTTTTACAATTAATAAAATTGATTATTTAATATGTATACGCTTGTTAATGGAAGTATTCTCCACTGTGCTTTTTAAATATTTTTTAAGCTTATAAATAGACGGTGTGGATACTAAGCGAACCACTTATTATTTGAGAACTTGATAGAACTACTATCAACCAAATATTTTTTTTGAATTTTTTTGTCAACTTTTTTATTAAAAGGTTAATATTGTAAATATATATATATATATATATATATAAACGAGATCAGGAGAAAACGCTCAAAAGTGTGAGAACGGTGAGAACGCATCCTGGCCCAACACGTATCCCGCGGCATAGAGAAGGGCGGAGGGGCTTTTTTGTCTTTTCATTCTTCTTTTATTTTCCCAACACGGTATAATATTTTATGGCGTCTAAGTTTTGTTTTGGCGTTAATTGTATTTATTAAACTTTTTGGCGTTTAATTAATTGTTTTTGTGTCACATATATGATTTTTTGGCGTTATAGCGTTTTCTGATTAATTTTTTTGGCGTTTTGGCGTTTTGTATAATAATTCACTACTAGTCATTAAAATTTGCTTAAGATTACAATAAGACCAATTTTTTTTGGCGTTTAGTGATTTTTTTGGCGTTTAATACCCCTTTTTCAAGGTGCTTTGCCAACAGTTGTTCTCCCAGTTTTCATACTACTAGCATTTTGGAGTTTGCAGTTTTTGGCGTTTTAAATAATAATGTATTTTATTTATAGAGAATTTGATAACAAAACAACATTTAAGTTGATATCAAAACAATATAAAATGAAAACAAAAATAATTCAAAATGATAATCTAATTTTTCTTCCGAATCTTCAATGTCATCAGCCTCTTCCTTCTTGGATTTGTTTTTGGTGTTTTGAACCTTTTTTGAATACTTTAGTTAGATGCGAACTTTCCTTCATAAACCCCGTTTTTTTTAGAAGAAGCTGCTTAGTGGCAACCTGTTTTTTGGTGTGATATTCTTGTTTGGTGACATGTCATTAAAGATCAACTCTTGCTTGATACTATTTGTAATAATGGAGTCCAAAATAGCATTTTACACTTGTGTTGATCCATTTATTACATTCAAATAATCATCAAGAACAAAGCTCACTTGATGGCATATCACTGTCATCAGTCTTTTTTTCTTGAATATTTGTCCATCTCATTCAGCAAAATATTATTGAGTTAACCCCATCAGAAAAAAAATCTATTTCAGTGAAAACTTTGACATCTGTGGCGTTTTAAAGGGAGTGATTTCTAGAGGATATGGCGTTTTTGTGTTTTTCTGGGTGTGATTAATTTCATTGTATATAGACCCTTCTCTTATAGGAGTTTTTTTGCGCGTAGTTTTAGGCGGGATTTTTTATTATAATAAATGATAGTAATAAAGTAACTATCTTTTTCAGTTACTGTTTTTTGTATTTACTGGGTTGATCAGCTTTTGTCAGTTTTATAGGTTATAGACGTCTCATCTTCTAAGTTTGGCGTTTTTTTTAAATGGCCTTATGCAGACCAACATGACAAAATACAATAACGGAGTAAATAAAATATTAAGCAGGAAAAATATTTTTTGTTATTTTTGGCGTTTTTTAGGGTTAACAATTTTCTAGTATAATTTTTGGCATTTTGCTAATAAAGATAGTAATATATCATTTAATTATTATCTTAAAAAAAAGATTACATAGAAGAAAAAAAAATTAAAATCCTTCGTCAGAAGGTACTTTATCTGAATAGTATCCATCACTTGTGTCATCTTCTTCCTCCTCGGATTCTTCATCTTGATCTTCATCCATGTCATCCCATTCACCTTCATCAGCTTCTTGTTCCTGAAGATTCTGAAGCCTCCACCTGAACATGTCTTGCATTAACTCCAATTTTGAGTCTATTTCTGTGTTTGTACATTTGGCGTTATGCAATTCTTCCATGAAACCCAGTCACTGCTTTGTCATGATGTTCTCTAGCCAGTAGACTTCCTCATCTCCGCTGTCGTATGTAACCGTCACCATGTCTGTTTCATCATCAAAACGCCATGATGTCATGACAGGGTCTGGCTTCATATCTCGTTTGATTGGTCCAAATTTGCTGGTTAATGCTTTCATAAGCATATGCGTTTCATGGCAATGGTTGTCTAGAGCGATGCCTATGGATAAGATTTGCCTCTATATCTCTTCTTCCATTTTAAAAATTGCCTTGACCGTCTTAACATACACCCTCCTTCTGTTGTCAAAATGGAGGACGTATCGCTTGATCCCCAGAGTGCATCTCCACGAAACCATTGTTGCCATTTTTGGCGTTTTGTTTAAGTTGGCGTTTTGGTTAAGGATGTTTTTTTTTTTTTTTTTTTGCAGAAAATGGATAGATTGAAGTGATTATGTAAGCTATGTTTTTACGTTTGTTTATATAATGATGTTTTTGGCGCGTAATTTATGAGGGAATTTCTTCTAATAAATGTTATTAACTGAAATTCAGTTATTTTGTGTTGTTTCATCTTCCTGTAATATTCAACGCGTTTTATTTTAAATTTTGGCGTTTTATTTTAAATTTTGGCGTTTTGTTTATAATGGCATTTTATTTTTTTGTTTGGCGTTTTGAATATGAGGTGTAAAAGACCTTTTTACCCTTAATGAAGCGCGTCTCACCTAATAATATTGATGTTATTTACGAAAACGCCACCGCGCAATCTAGTCCATGGATTGTTTTGATCGGATGATCCATAATCGTTTCACCATTCTCACACTTTTCACTGTTTTCTCTAAATCCTGACCCTATATATATATATATATATATATATATATATATATATATATATATATATATGGGAGGGTTTAAATGAGAACGCTAAATATCGCTGGAACCGTGAGAACAAATGAAAAAACCACGAGAACTTGGTAAAAAACAATTCAAATTCAAAATTTCTTTTTACACTTATCATTATTATTCGAATACAATGTTAGAAATTAAATTTACACGTTTAAATTTACGTGAATTCGTAACTAACGAAAATTTACACATGTGTAAGTTTGTCATTTACACATGTGTAAATTTGTTATATTTACACATGTGTAAAAATCTAGTAAGAGTGGTTTTGAGAGTAGAAATGAATTATTTGATGTTGTGAATTCTTTTTTGATGCTGTATTTTAATTAGAATAAGGTTTGCATTAAAAAAATTCGGTTTTCTTGAGAACACTAAATATTGCGAGAACCGTGAGAACGAATCGAAAACCAATCGAAACCGAATTTTTTTTAATACAAACCTCATTCTAATTAAAATACAACATCAAAAAAGAATTCACAACATCAAATAATTCATTTCTCATCTCAAAATCACTCTTATTAGATTTTTTTACACATGTGTAAATATAACAAATTTACACATGTGTAAATGACAAACTTACACATGTGTAAATTTTCGTTATTTACGAATTCACGTAAATTTAAACGTGTAAATTTAATTTCTAACATTGTATTCAAATAATAATGATAAGTGTAAAAAGAAATTTTGAATTTGAATTGTTTTTTATCAAGTTCTCGTGGTTTTTTCATTCGTTCTCACAGTTCTCGCGATATTTAGCGTTCTCATTTAAACCCTCCCCTATATATATATATATATATATATGTGTGTGTGTGTGTGTGTGTGTATGTATTTAGATTGACGATATACATATGTGTAGAGAAATATATGTAGTTTACGATGTACCTAGATATAACCCATCGATCTACATATTTTTTCACTTTTTCTTCTATTTGGGTAAATATTGGTAAGATATAAATAAAAATAAAAAAATAAAAAAATTTACTTGATTGATAATGGTTCTCTTAAGTTCACAAATAACAAGTGGTTCGCATTTGATCCTAATGCTATAAACACAATGGATATTTATATAGTATATCGGTTTTGTTGAACTGCCCTAGAAATTAATCTAACGATGAGATTAAACAAATACCACAATTAATGATAATTATGAAAAGAGAGAAAATAACTAAATCATGTGTCAAATTATATTAGGATAAGATTGATTTTTGGGTTATACCATCAAAGAACCCATATTGTGGTTTTTTTTTAACGGCTAATTTCTTTAATCCACTGTCGTTTGTGGGACTTGAACCCAAGATCTTCCCTTCCTAACCTAGGTGTTTTAAAGGCTTTACATTTGTCAATGTACCACCACCCCATTGGTATGGTCACCAATCATTAAAGATATAGTAAATTGTCAAAACGGTTCCTGAGGTTTGGTCACTTTAGTCCAAAACTAAACCTTTTAAATCTGGGTCTTTGTGGTTTCATTTTTGTTGCCATTTTCGTCCAAAATCAAAATCTGGTTAGATTTTTCAGTTAACATCCAGTTTTTCTGTCTTTTTCCTCCCTTTTAATGAAGGGCAAAATTGTCAGATTTTTTTTAATTTGTTATTATAAAACGTTAAAATACCATTTTGCCCTTCATTAAAAATGAGGAAAAAGACAGAAAAGCTGGATGTTAACTGAAATATCTTACAAGATTTTAATTTTGGATGAAAATGATAACAAAATTGAAACCACAGATTCCAAAGGTTTGAGTTTTGGACTAAAGTGGTAAAAGTGACAAAAACTCAGGGACCGTTTTGGCAGTTTACTCTTAAAGATAACTTGGATGTAAAGTAGATAAATGAAATATGTTCCACGTATTCCCGATCTATAAAGGTTAGAATTTGTTTGATATAAACCATAACGTATAAATATATACTTAAAGGATACATGGAATTATGAGTTTTATTTTTAATCATTTGGTGGACAAAGTAATTGTTAAAATGTAAGGAGAAAACACTTTACAACGGTAGATAGAGACACATTCTGTTTGAGCATGATGATGGCAGCTTTTATTTTATCTCTACCCATTATTCAACATGTGAACTGGTGAAGCAAATGAATAATTCACAAATGTCACAATCATTTATTTTAGTGGAAAATTTTAGTGTTTATTTCAACTTTTCTACCAACATGTATTTGTTTGTTCTTTACTCTTGTCGTCTTCCTTTTGGAGCATGAAAATAATGTCTACCAGTGTGGGTCTTACATGTTAGAAATGTTCTCATGCTGATATCATTCTTTTTTACTTTTTAACTGTTTGTTTTACGTTACATTACTCATAGTAGTCATTTTGGCAAAACTTCAGAAATATATTAGAATTAGTAAACTTGAGGATAAATAAAATAATATAGTAAAGTATATACTTAGCCCATTTACTTTATACAAATCACATTGATGAAACACTGATTAACACTGAGGTCAACCAGCTGGGTCGTCTCTTGTGTGGGTTCAATCTCCTTCCTTGCTCGCTAAAGACAGTGATCCTGCAAAACAGCAACACCGTTAACTCGTTAAGAGGGGAATATGGGGGTTTCCCTTTTAACCTGGCTCCGGCGTGAGAATAAGTACTGTTCTGAGGGGAAATAGTGTGTGTTATAGGTGAAATATAAGAGGAGCAGAATGTTTAACCTGAATGATGAAGGATCATTTTTATAGCCGGAGGGTGAAGTAGGGAGGATATACATTGCCAACTGCTACCGGGTGTGAAGAAACACGGAACTAATTTTAGGGTTAATTAGTTTGGTTTATGTTTCAGTCATGAGGGTTAATCTTCTTAAACTTTCCTAAGCTCCGATGTGATCTTTCTTCCTGCAAAACAGCAACACGGTTAGCTCGTTAAGAGGGGAATATGGGGGTTTCCCTCTTAACCAAACTCCGGTGTGAGAATAAGTAACTGATTTGAGGAAATAAGTGTGTTAAGAGTGAGAGTAGAGAAGACGGGATGTTTAACCTGTGTATGAGGGTCTCTATTTATAGCCGGAGAGGTGTAAGAGGAGATAGGCTGATGGGCCTTGGGGAGGAAGACGACAACAAAGAATATCCTCCTTGTCTCACTGGTGTCGACCGTTAATAGTTTCTAGAAGCTCTCTGGTGCTGGCGCACCTTAATTAGAGCCACGTGTCACAGTTGTCGGCCTTGCTGTCCCTCTGCCATCAGCAGGTAAGTGGAGATCATGGGGCAGTTGTCGCCGCCCCCTGATTGGTGCCACGTAGGCGTCCTTGTGTACTCTCTGTCTCCTGCACGTCAGTCGATCGTGGAGCGCGATAGAGCACAGCCTGGTGGACGCTGATCGGCTCATTCTTCTGCCACTTGTACCTTGTGTACTCTCTGAAGTGTCCTTGCGCCGTAACTCCTGTGCGACCCTTGCTGTGCACGTAACTGGCCCGCGCAGGGTTGTAGGAGCTGAAGGCTCTTATCCAGAACACTAAGTATGAAAATTGATGTTTTCTCTTGATTGGACCTCGCGCGAGGCCTTGCTCTACTTGAGTAACCTGCGCGGGTCTAAGAGATTGATCAGCTTGTTGAGTAAGGAGTATGGTCTAGCGCGTGGCCTGAAAGCTCTGCGCGGCTTTTTGGGACCATACCCCTTCAGGGCGCCAGCTGTCCGACCAAGGGGAATATCCTCTTGGTCTCCTCTGCAATGGCCAGGATAGTGGTGCACGTGGCGCACCGTCATTTGTCCATGTAGGAGAATTAGTACTGCAGCTGTCAGTCTGCCCCCAGGTTGCATCGTAGGTCTACATGGCGTCCGATTAATGGTGACAAGTGTTGTCCTTTTTGTCTAGAAGAGCATCTTTGGTGCCACCTTGACGTTTTCCAGAAGCTTCTGGATTCGCTTGCTGATGTAGGTGCCATATAGGACGAGAAAAATGGTGTGGTCCCTGCCATATGTGCATGGAATTGGGACCATGCCTCTTCACACATGAAAAATCTCTATGAACTTAAAAAAATCACTCTTATTTCTAAACATGTCACACTTGTCTTTAAAATGAAAATGCATATTTAACATATGGATTAAATAAACGATCCTTTTATCTTTTTAAAAGATGTGACAAATCTCATTTTCTTCAACCTACTTTCAACCCTTACAATCTTTAGCTATATGACTATATGATTCAAACCACTTGTAATCGAAAGCTCGAATAGAGCCAGACTTAATCTAACTAAAGCAAAAAAATTGAGTTCCTTTACTATAGAGAAAAATGCTCGGATAGTCCCTGTGGTTTGCTAGTTTTTCACCTTTAGTCCCTAACTTTCTAAAATTATAGATATAGTCCCCAAGTTTTGCAATTTCGTTCTCGGATAGTCTCTGACACGGATAGAGGTTAACTTTTGGTGTTAAGTGGGTGTGAAATGACCAAAACACCCTTACTAATAAATAAAACATAAAAATATAATTAATTATTTAAAACCCTACCCCACCCCCACCCCCACCCCATTTCTTTCCCAACCAACCACTGTTATGAGCCCAAAGAAAACTAATCTAATCTACAATAGGTTGCAACTTGCAACATAAATGATGTTGCTTACAAATCAATAATAACAAAATAACAACGGCGCAACAACAACAATAACTAGTTTAATACCCGTCCGGTGGACGGGTTACGTTGAACAGGGCACAGACAAAGCAAATTTATATTAAGTGTACATAATTTTAAACAACATTACCAACAAAAGCACCATTCTTTAATTTATAAAAGGAAAACGAACATCAACAATTTACAACCACAAAACGAAAGAATATAAAACTGATAGAGTAGTAAAATATGAAATGGTGTCAGTTTAATGCAAAAGTAAACGGTAGGTAACCACAAGCATTCAATAGCGCCCCGTGAATAAAGCCTATGGTATTGTTGGGGGTGCTATTGATAAGAAATTGGCTGAATACCACCCAGTCTAAATACACTAAGAATTATTAAACGCAAGACAACACTTTGCTTATATTTTTATGTTATCTTCCTATTTTAAAAAAGCCTTACAACAGAAGGTATTACAATCTAATGAGGCATAAAAACATTGTCACATACATTAAAAGTCGGTCATATCCAACATTCATAGTAATTTTATATGAGTCCGTACACTTGTCAATATATTTAGTTTTGTTAACTGAATGATAAATGAGCCAAATTTTTTTTCTTTTCGAACATCAACAATTATCATAAAATAGTACAAGTGGTCAGTAGGAAGCTGGGAGTCTCAAAACACAAAACAAACTTACACAATATCGTCACGATACTAAAATCTCTCCACCTCTCCCAACATAAGTTTTCAAACAACATTCTTGTCTTAAGCCAAACAAAACTTTCATCCTTAATGCGATCCTTTCGACTTGTGCACCGTGTCCATAACCTCTTTGATCGAAACATCCTATGAGAAGATGGGGATTTTGGCCAACACACAAATATGCCACCACACCGCCTTCACCAAGTCCAACACTTGATAAGCTCCTAAATACAAATCAACTTGACTAATGACTATGCTTCATAGGATCTGGAAGCTGGACATAATTAAACCAACTTTAACAAATAAACCCCTGCTAAAAGTATCAAAACTCGAGTTTTCTAACTTTCATCTTGGAAATGATTAGTAAATAACAACATATTCATACAAAGATTCCTTTACTTCATATATAAAGATAATAAAAATTTAGAACATGTAATCTTACTTAATAGCTTGAAGAGGCTGAGCCAGGAAATGATGTAATTGGTTAGACAACAAAGGAATTAAGACCTTCCTAGAATTGACAAAGAAATTTGTGCGGTCACATAAGTCGAATTAGAACAACATGATCCCAAATTGTGACCTGGAGAAAGAAAAAGAGCAATAGAATTATAGGATTTTGCTTTGTTATTAGAAGCCAAAAAAAAAAAAAAATAGCTACATAGCTCTTAATGTCAAAGGGTTTACCCAACCACTTGTTGGTTCATATAGACGAAGTAGAAGATTCACTATTGTGCCTTTTCCACTACCACTAAGATACTTAAAATGGTCATTTATTAAATATATTATGCTTAAGTCACAAATTATATAGACAAACATACAAGAACTGAACCAAGTACCAGAAGTACCTCAAATTCACTCACAATTATTTCAGCGAGCATGAGGTATGCACATATTAAATTTGATTTAGTAATGAGAATTTGCAATCATTCATCCCCAAATACATGTTTTATCAATAAGTATCATTCAAAGCATCATTCCTAAGAAATAATAACTCTGTTTTTACAAATCCTACACGAAGCATGAAAAATAATAGTGAAAACCATTATACAAGAGATTGACATACCTTTTTTGAGAATTGATAAATGAAGTTGTTGCAAGGAAAAAGAATAAAGCGATGGAGAGATTTGGATGTGAATCGTTGCTTGGAATTTTTCTCCGTGACTTATCACAATGTTCTTCAATTGGAGATGCAAATTTTTAGATGTGTCTACTACAATACATAAGACGGTAACTGCTATCTACCCACGGGGGTTGGTTTCGGTACAAACCATATTTATCCTACAAAGTAAGAACAGATCCTAGCACTTAAAAAAATTAAATTAACACATACCAAAACAATAGATACATAAAAGTAGCACTTTTGAATTATATTAGCACATGAAAATTAATCAAGATAATTGATTTTAGCACATATTTGAATGATATCAACACTTTTCTTCTTAATCAGCACATTGAAAACAAAAGAAAAATCCAAATAAAAAATTAATTGATTGTTAGCATATTTATAGGGAATTCAATATAATTGATATTATTTAGAATATTGTTTTATCATTTCTCTATAATTGGTTGGATGCCACGTGACACTTTTTAAATGGTTCTTACAGTTTGTATGCGAAATGTGGTTTGTATTTGATCCTCCTCCTCTACCCACGTCCCAGTTTTGTAGGAATTGTGCTTAGTGGAGAAGACGGACAACAAATTGTGGGAGCTAACTAACATGGTACAAAACTGACGATAACTACCACCATAGTGGTTAAAAAGGTTAGTTTAAATGACCAGAGTTGTAAAGATAGTGGGCAGAAAAAGCTGGAGGTAACCACCTGCTGGGAAAACTGCAAAAACTTCCCCAACCGCCATAGGAGTGGTTTTTTTTGTGAGTTTAAAGGGCTAAGATTAAGTCTCAGCATGATCCGATCGATGCCTGAGATCTAGGGTATCACGTGTTATTAAGTTTCGTTTTGCAATCAAACCAAGATATCCCTTACTTCTTACCAACTTCTTCACACACACAATGTATACATCAATGTCGAATTTCCTTGTGAAACCTCCATAGGCCATGCTTCTAATTTTACAGCAAACCGGTCTCTCTTGAAAACCCTGTAACCTCTGTTAGAAGATAATCTCTTTTCCTTGAACATACAACGTCCTGACAGATGGGATGAATCCGTTTAAGACACAGATAGAGTAAGAGAATATAATTTCTAAAAATGCTTAATAATTGTACTTTGTTGAAGTAAGTATTCGAGTATATGTAACTTACATTTCACAGTCTGCGCCTACAATTAATTTAACATAATTTATTTAAGAATCTCCATTCCTATCACGAGAAAGATCGAAAGGCAATACAACATTAAGGTAAAGATTTTTTCCAAGCATCATAGCTCTCATTTTTGTTGTAGCTTTGAAGTGACTTTTTTATGGTAGTTCAAGAGGCAAAACAATATTTAGCATCCAATGGTGATCTGTTTAGAGTAGTCACACGCTCTATCCAAGATCCCATGTATGAGCGGGAAGAAACCTCTACTCTCCCACTGGGCGCTACCATCAATTCAATACAAATTGTTAATATAATAGAAGACTTGCAAAGTTGCAAGCTGTTAAACGAAAACAGTATTTGTCAAATTTCACAATACAAATTGTTTAACTAATGATTAAAATAATGTCTGATTACACTAAAAGAACCACAAAGCAATGAAAAGCAGTAATGTTTTTTAACTACTGAAACATGAGAGCATGAAGCGTTTACGGGTCTGGTTTATTTGATTGACGAATCCTATACTATGATGTTGGAATTGTTTTTAATCAAGAAATCATATGAATTTGAGTCAAATAAAAGTCAAATTGTGTTTATAAAAAGTCGAAACAAAAGAAATTTTGGTTCTCCCGTCCCTGTTCTTTGAGTCCCTGCACATTCTTGTGCATACTCATAATCTCCAAATTGTTCATCCAAAACACATTCAATGATCCTAAATTCATAATCGATCTCGGGCCACATTTGCTCAGTGGTGTCATAAAAATGGGTAAAATTTAGATCAAGACCAGACCCATTGACATTCACCGGTAATAGTATACATACTGAATGCCAAAGTAAGCACAAAGTTGTTGACTATTCAAACCTCATTCCATCTGCACTGTATGCCATTCTGGTGGATGAATGACCAGGTACATCATATTCAATTCTTGAAACCCATATCATCATATAACAATGCTTTTATGTTCCCATTGGTTGCTATTGAGAACATAAACTGGTATAAGATAAATAGATAGTTGATAACATTTTGAAAAGTCTTGAAATATAGAAAAATAACATGATTTTTATAGTAGTCATTTATAATTAATACCATGGTCAAGATGTATAAAAGTATAATTAATTTTAATGAGAGCATGAATGCAGACCTGCAGAGGCATCGAGAAGGCACTATGATCCCAAACTTTATAATTCTAATGAGTAAGCTTTTCTCTACGACTGATTTCCCTGGTACGGGTTCCAACTGCCAATAGTCAAAAAAGGGAAAACTTAGTGACATAATACTTGACTCATGCAAAGTCATTTCTAGAGCAATTGAGACTAACGGGAGGAAACGAACTGCTACTGAACAATGTGCAAATAGAGTAAATAAAATCAGCAAATAAATTAAAGCCATAAAAACCCAAATAAACCGCTTAATATATGTAGTTATCAGGATTTTCAAGGTACTTTAAGTTATTAACAACAACCTTGTCCACTAACCATTTCATACCAAAGAGATCTCCTGGCTTATCATAAAAAAAGCCTACTCTCAATTGGCTAGCTAATAAAGATATATATTCAATTATAGGTGAGCAAACCCTCAAATGCCTTTCCTCTGCTAGCTCACCAATTGCTAATAGTAAAGATCGAGATAAAAGGTCCAACCGACACAATAAGTCAAGATAAATACACAATAAAGTATATTAAAATAAACTTTAGCTAAATGCTAATGCATATCATGTACATAAGGTTACCTGCAATTCCAATTGTGGTAGAGTAATACTTTATGTGCACTACTGTTCAATGCAATTCAGAAATAGCTTGCCTGATGACCTTCTGAACCATTCAATGCATCCTTCACTTTCTCTCGGAAACAAAGCATATCACCATGCCAACCTTCCTAACATAAAAAAGTTCGTTAAGCTTAAGAAAAATAGCATATCCTTAGCAGAAGTAGCTGTTAGGATCTGAGTTTCTTTTGATTGTGTTCGTTTGATTAGAATGAAGATTAAACAGAGTTAAATGCAGCGGAATTAAATGAAACAAACTTTCAACACACAATCAATGAGAGAATAAGTTTTTGCAAACATGTTTAACTTGAAATCAAATGATTGTATTTATTACAATAATCAATAACAATGCATGCATGCACTAATCTCCCCCTCAGCCTGAGCTCACTATGATTGTTCGTACATAGTGACTAGGTGATGAAGAGAGCTAATAGAACAATACAGGGTACTGTTCTATTTATAGTACAGAACAACCACTGAGCATCTTTTGGCTGACGTCACCATGAAAGTGACATCTAACCTCCTAATAACCTCTAACAACTGTTCTATACAACTACTTATCATAACCACTGATTACAATAAACAAATAGAATACAAGACTAAACTACTGCTTCTTCATTCCACTGTTATAGCTCCAGCAGTGCTTTGTGTCTTCAGCAGTACTTGAACCATATCAGTAGATTGCGTATCAGTGCTTTATCTTCAACAGTCTTTATGGATCAGCAGTTGTTGTGAAGGGCAGTACTTAGAGGTCATCAGATGATAGGGCCACTTTCAAGGGGAAAGATCTGATGCAAACAACTGCTTATGATGAATCCACTGATCTGATCCAGTTTTGGCTTTATCAACTGTTCCATTGTAGGGTTCAATCCCAACAATCTCCCCCTGGAACAGATGATGCCAAAACACTTCATTATTCTGGATTTTTATTGCCTCATCAGGAGTTCCCTAACTTGACCTTTGAATTGTAATTCAAAGTTCATGGAATCCTCATCATCCTCATCCCTGCACATTGTAAGCTCAAGGAGATCTTGTAAATCTTCTACACCCAGGCCAAGTGCTTCTTCCCTTGATATATGCTTCACTTCACCACTGGATTTGAACAGAGTCAATACGTGGGTCTTTTGATCAGACTTCCAATTTAGTATTTTTGAATCCATTGGGTTTCTTGGGAAAGTCTTTATTTTAGATGAGTTTGCAGATGGAGGCCTGCTCAGAACCTTTTTGGCTATATCTTGAAGCTTTGTTGAGTCAGGATCCTCTAGAGCCATTCTTTTGATAGCCTCTTTAAAATACACAGCTTCTTGTTCTTTTTCTTCTGCATCAGTCTATTTTTGCCTCTTTCTTTGGTTTAACTCAATGGTAGAGGTCTCAGATGATGTGAACAGTGGTTCAGAAGTGAGGGCCTGCTTCTTTGGCTTGTCAGTGGTTTTGTAGACTGGTTTCTTTGGAGCAGTGGGGTCCTTTTTCCTTAGCTCTTCCAATCTTTTGTAGTTCTGATCAATATTTTGTTTTGACCATCTTGCTATCTGCCTGGCTGTTCCATATTGTGCTGCAACTAACTCTTCTCTTTTTCTTTTGTACTCCAAGGTAAGATCAGCAATTTTCTTACTGAATTTACTCTACTTTGGTGCTGTTCTTTTCATACCTGGATCATTTTTTATTCTTTCAATTCTTTTAAGTTCAACTTTGAGAGCAATGAGTGGCCAGTCTTGGAATTGTTCAGCTTTGGTAGGATAGAATTTTTCACTCATGATCAATTTTATGAGATCTTCTTCAGATCTACTTGTAAGTCAGCATTTGGAGGCAGGTTGGACATCTCTTTACTCAGGTCTCTTGCATAGTCTTCCATTTGTTTAACCTTGGTGAGCAAGAACTGCATTCGACTTGAAATTGCATTATCACCATGCCCCTTGCATTCATATTTGGCCTTCCATTCAGCTTACTTGGCTTTTAGTTTTAGATATTCATCCATGTTTTTAGGATCTCTAAAACCTGCCAGAGAAGTGAATTTTCTCTTTGTAGAGTTATCTACTAAGTAGAACTGTTTCATTTCATCCTTCACTGCATGCAGTTCTAGTGGATAGGTGGCTGCTAATGGTACAAGATCAGCAGGATCAAATCCTACCAAGGTTGTTGGATCTTTGATTGGGTTGGCCAATTTTGGAGGGATGAATGGTTGGGGTTTAATCACATTGTAAGGTTTGGATGATATTGGAATTGGTGCTGGTATGTCATCATCATGCACCTGGAACTTTCTTTTTCTTGTATACACCTTTTTGGGAGGAGGTGATTTTGTTTGAATTTTTGGAGCAGAAAGAATTATGGCTTGGGTAGGAGTGTTTGAGGTGATGGGTGACTGACTAACAGCTGTTGAAATAACTGGTGTCTCAACCACTGTTGTCACTACATATGTTGATGTATCAACTGTTGTCTTCTGCACTTTGGCAGGTGGTGTTTGGGGTGGAGATGTATTTTATGGAGTAACAGTGGATGGAGTGGTGGATGGTAAAATGGCAAGAGCAGTGGTTAAAATAACATTTGTTGAAACCACTGAAATATCAACAGCTGTTGATACAACAGGTGTCTTAACATCTGTTGGTTTGATGGTTTGATGTGAGAAACTTTTGGGGATTTGAGGAGTATGTTTGGTGGTTTTGGAAGATGTGGTTTTGGGTTGGCTAAACTTTCTGGTAGGCTTTCTTCTTTTGGTTGTAGAAGTACCATGCTCTTCCTTTTCCATCATAACTTTCTTCTCCTGTTCAAATCTTTTTGACCCTTTTAAGTCCATAGACTCTTTCATGTTTGTTTTTAGATCTGCAAATGCATTTTGAGTCACATCAACCTTTTTTGATCCATTTGGCTTTGGAATTTCTACCACATGTTTGGACATTGGATCTGGTGGCAGATATAGACCTTCTTTTCCCTTTTTACCTTTCTCCCCCTTTTTGGCATCATCAGAATTTTCTACAAAAACAACTGTATGAGGAGAAGTGCTAGTGGTTTGAAGCAAATGGGCCTTGATTGCCTTGATATCAGCTTGTGTATCCTTGTACCTAGCTTCCATCATGTTTCTAAATATTTGGAGCTGAATTTCATGTTGTTGATCAGCATATTGCCTTTGTTGATGAAGCATAGGTTGAAATAAGTTCCATAGCTCAGTGGGAGATAGAGCAGATGTTGCAGCAGTGGGTGTAGCCTGTTGAGATTGTAACAACTGTTGCAGCATATTTTTTATATCTACAACAGAGGTTTCAATTTTATCAACCATCTCCGTCAATTCTTTATATTTTAAACCATCACCCAAATGAATGGGATCATCTGATTTCCCACTGGCAGTGGTTGTATCAGTAGTTGACTTAGGGAAAGTTTCCCAAAAGTCATCCACTGATGCCCCTTGTTCTTGGTACTAGGGACTTCTTTCCTCAGCAGTGGTTACCTTAGTAAACACCAGTGGGCATTGGAAACACACTAGTGGTCACCTTGGTTCCCAAAGAGGAAACTGCCTTCAAGGGAGTCTTACTAATGAAACTACTGACCAGGTGCAAATCATTGGATTCAACACCTGTAGTAGCTACTCCACTTGAACTACTGACATGAATTACTTGTAATTCCTGCAGTGTAGCCTCCTCAGCTGTTGAAGGGTTAGCAAGGATAGAGGAACCAGACTCAGTCAGTTGTTGAGGTATACTCTCATTGATAGGTGGTTGAGAGGAACTGATTTGTGTCTGGTCCATATCAAGTGCATCCAACAGAGGTATAATTGATGGTGGGATTTGTGCAGTGAGGATGGGGGTTGAAAGAGAATTTTCCCCGGGAGCAGGGCTGTGGAAGATAGATTCAAGTGAATCCATTGCTTCATAATGTGGTGTCCCTATGGATACAACCTGATCCTTTTGAGAGGATGCAGGAGGAGTTTTAGGCTCAGGTTGAGATCTTTCTTCCATCTGTTGTGAGGAAGTAGCAACAATGGTTATTGGAGACTTTTGTGTTGTTACAGGTATTATCTCTGGGATCTCATCTTCCAGAGTTACCTTTTTGGAGGGTTTGGGGGGCTTTTTGGTAATTTTCTTGATTGGCTTTTTGGTGGGTTTTGGTGTGGGTTTCACAGCAGTGGGTCTGCTACTGTGATCACCAGGAGCAGTGGGCTCAACATCAGGAGCCTGAGGAGCAGAGGTTGTCTCAGCTAAATTCTGCTCAGGTTCCTCTGTTTGTGTTTTTGAAGGTTTTGACAGCCTTGTGAAAGTTTCAGAAGCTAGGCTGTTTATTTGAATAGGATTTCCTTGGATAAGCACATGTGCACTATCTTTTGGGATCTTCTTTTGTAAATAAAAACTTAAAAACCTTGGAAACAATAGAAAAGGTTTTTTATTTTCTTTGATATTATTAACATTTTTTACCATATCATTGAAAATCTCCTGGGAATAGTTAAAATCAACTTCAGACATTATAGCATAGCCCAGGTATTGGATTTTCAATGGTATTTCATTGAAGGCTGTTGTTTTATTTGAGACATGCATGAGGAGGGTATGGAATTAAAATCTCATGGCAGGTGGAAAACTACGCTTTTGCAAAGTATCTTTTTTCATTTCGTCTTCATACCCTCTCTTAATGAAATCAGTTTGGTAATCAGCCTTTGGGAAAGAGGTTTTACCTGTAAGATCATTCATTTTAAAGACCTCAGAAATGTCTTTTGGTGTAACACCAACTTGAATTCCTTTTACCGATGAAGTAATAGCCCAGGGCTTTTTGTTCTGAACTTCAAGTTTTGCATTCTTCCAGAAATCACGAAGGATGTCCAGGTATATAGGTGCGTTGCAAGTCAATAAAGTTTTGTACTTTGAAGACAAGAGTACATCAATCACGGAGTGAAAGGTTGTGTTTTGACTTGGTTTTTCAAGTATACACAGGTAGTTATGAGGGGTTTTGAATGGGAGAGCCATGGTGAATCGCGATTTGAGGAAGAAAATGGATGAAAGATGATGAATAATTTGAGGGAATTTGATGGCAACTACTTTTGAAAGGAATTTTGAATTCGATTCGACAGTAAAAACCATGTTTGGGGTTTTGATCAAGGTTTTATAAAGTGAAAAAGTGAATGTTGACGTGGCAGCGGTTACAAAGATCTGACGACTAAGTACTGTCCACGTGCCAACCTCTGATGAATAATGGAAGACAGTTGTTTTAGGAAACCACTGATGGTCAATATCAGTGGTTTACAGCGGTGAAAATGAAAACAGTGGCTGATTTTTAACTATCAGTGGATAGCCATCAGTGGGTTAAAACACTGATGTTTGATCAACAGTGATTAACAAGGATAATGAAGGAAAAGAGGTTAACTTTCAGCAATGGATAATATCAACAAATCAGATGTTTGAACCAAAACAGTGGTTGTGGCAGACTTTTAAGGATTTAATGAAAATTTTCATTTTTAGCTATTTTTAAGGGTGAATTTTTGATTTTCTGAAAACATTTTAATGCTTTTATTCATAGAAAAACAGGATTTTGCATGTTATTCTATGTCCAGCATGCCAATCCTAGAGATTAAGCTTTCAAAGGTGGACGTGTCTAAAGCCTTTGCTAGCACATCTGCCAGCTGATCATTAGTTGGAACATGGTGCAGAGAAATCAAACCTTTTTCATAGCAATCCCTCACAAAGTGATCTCTGATATCAATGTGCTTGGGGGTTGAATGTGAAATTGGATTTTTGATGATATTTTCTGCTGCCTGACTGTCCAACATGAGAGGTGTCTTTAAGGCAGTGATACCAAAATCTAGCAGTTGATTTTGAAGCCATAACAGTTGGGCTGTACAGCTTGCAGCAACTATATACTCTGCCTCAGTAGTGGATGTTGAAACAACTGCTTGCTTTTTGCTTTTCCAAGACACTAAGCAACTGCCTAGGAATTGGCACCCTCCTGAAATGGACTTCCTTGTTGTATTGCATCCAGCAAAGTCACTGTCTGAGAAACCTGAAAGCTTGATATTTCCATCAGCTGGATACCAGATACCAAGTGTGGGAGCACGTTTTAAGTGTCTGAATATCCTTTTTACAGCAATAAGATTTGACTTTCTAGGGGCTGATTGGGATCTTGCACAAACACATGTTGCAAACATGATGTCTGGCCTAGATGCAGTTAGGTACAATAAAGACCCAATCATGCTTCTATAAAGAGTTTGATCAACCAAATCATCCTTCTCATCAGATATGACTATCTTTGTGGTTGCTATGGGTGTACTACATGGTTTGCAATCATTCATCTCAAATTTGTTTAAAAGTTCTTTGGCATATTTGCCTTGATGAATGAAAGTACCATTTTGCAGTTGCTTTACTTGGAGACCAAGAAAGCACTGTAGTTCACCCATTGCACTCATCTCAAACTCAGCTGTCATGAGGTTTCTGAACTCTTCACACATTTTAGAACATGTGCTTCCAAAAATGATGCCATCCACATAAATCTGGACAATCATCAAGTCTTTCCCTCTCCATTTTAAAAACAGTGTTTTGTCTATTTTGCCTCTTGTGAAACCAATAGAGAGAAGAAAAGTGGAAAGAGTTTCATACCAGGCTCTAGGTGCTTGTTTCAGGCCATACAAAGCTTTATTTTGCTTGTAGACATGATTTGGATTAAATGGATCCTCAAAACCAGGAGGTTGACAAACATATACCTCTTCTTGAATCTTACCATAGAGGAATGCACATTTAATATCCATTTGAAACACCTTTATGTTGTGGTTGACAACAAAGGCCAGGAATAATCTGATAGCTTCCAATCTTGCTACAGGGGCAAAAGTTTCATCATATTCAATGCCCTCTTCCTGTCTGAAACCTTGAACCACAAGCCTTGCTTTATTCTTGACAATAATACCCCTTTCATCAGTTTTATTTTTGAAGACCCACTTTGTGCCAATAGGACTCACACCCTCTAGTAGTGGTACAAGCTCCCATACTTGTTGTCTTTTAAAGTGTTGGAGCTCTTCCTGCATGGCTTCTACCCAACTGGTGTCTTTTAGTGCCTCTTGGTACTTGACTGGTTGATGGAGTGATAGAAAGCCAGAAAAAAGACAGATGTTTTGGGATTGGCTTCTTGTGAACACCCCTTCACTGATGTTGCCAATGATTTGGTCAGGTGGATGATACTTCAAGAAGATTAAATCTCCTTTGTATGCAACAATGGCATTTAATGGTGAGGGTTGCAGATGTGAATCATCTGAGCTAACCATTGTTGGTGACTTTGATGATCCAACAGGGTCTTGAAATGGAGGTGGAGGAATAGGAGGAAGTGGTGTGGAAACATGTTGATTTTTATCCACGGTTTGAGGATTTTTATCAACAGTGTTTGAGGATGTGGAAGCAGGGGTTAAAGGGCTACTTTGGTCAACAACTGTTGAGGTAGCAGTGGATGAGCTTTGACAGCTGTTTTGAACATCTGCTGCTCTAGCAATGGATGCAGACTTTTGTTGTGGAATGATGATTTCATATCCATTGTCTGATGGAGGATTTTGAGATGGACCTGCACTGTTAGTCTTGACAGAAACATTTTCAAAAGTAAATTTATCAAGATCAAATAACTCTGCAGGATTTGCAGGGATTTTCATTGAAGAAAGTTCATTGAACTTTACATTCAAAGTCTCTTCCACTGTCTTAGTCCTAGTGTTGAACACTTTGTAGGCCTTAGCAGTGGTTGAGTATCCCAAGTGATAACCACAATCAATTTTGGCTGCAAACTTTGAAATGAAATCTTTTAAGTTTAAAATGAAGCATGGGCAGCCCAAAACTTTGAAGTATGAGATCAGTGGTTTGATTTTATACAGAATTTCATAGGCAGTCTTTTGATGCCTGGGGTTTATTAAAACTCTGTTTTGGACATACAGAGTATGTTTACATCCTCTGCCTAGAAAGTTAATGGCAAACCTGAATCAGCAAGCATGGTCCTGACAGCCTCAATCAATGTTCTGTTCTTTCTCTCAACAACCCCATTTTGTTCTGGTGTTATTGGAATGCTGTACTGCCTTACAATTCCTTTTGACACACAAAACTCATCCAACTCCCTATTTCTGAATTCTGTGCCATTGTCACTCCTGAAGACTTTTACTGGCAAGTCAAACTGCTTTTCAACCTGTTTGACAAAGTCTTGCAGAATGCCTGCAGTCTCATCTTTGGAATGTAAGAAATAAGTCCATGTAAACCTAGAAAAGTCATCTACAATTACCAAACAATATCTTTTCTTTTTAAGACTCATGACTTTTACAGGGCCAAACAGATCCATGTGAAGCATTTGCAAGCACTTGGTTGTTTTGGACTCTTCAATGGACTTAAATGAACTTTTATGTTGTTTTCCTTTTAAGCAGGAAACACAATGCTCAGGACAGGTGAACACTTTTTGTGGAAGACCTCTTACAAGGCCTTGTTTTGACAAAGCAGTGATTGTCTTGAGATTTGTGTGCCCCAATATTTTGTGCCATAATTTTGTCTCTTTGTTAGAGGCAGCTGAGAACAGACAGGTATCAGTTCTGGGGCTCTCTTTTGACAGATCAACTACATAAACATTGCCACTCATTTGAGCAACAAGTTGGGTTTTTCCATTTTTTATTATTTCTTCAATCTTTTTAACCATTTCTGGTTTGAGAGACACTAAGGAGGTTGAATTTTAGATTGTCTATCAGATTTGACATTTTCAAACTTAACATTTCCAGACTGTATTGTACCAGAACCCATCACCTTCCCTTTACTATTATTACCAAAAGATATATCACCCCCTCCATGAGTTTTGAATTCTTTGAGTAGGGCTCTACATCCAGTCATTGAGCTGAACTTTTACGTCAAAACCGAACAATCTAAAGTATCAACAAAATTGAGCTAAACTTTTACGTCAGAATGATTGTTAGATCAAATTTGACTGTCCGAGCTCTGATACCAATTGTTAGGATCTGAGTTTCTTTTGATTGTGTTCGTTTGATTAGAATGAAGATGAAACAGAGTTAAATGCAGCGGAATTAAATGAAACAAACTTTCAACACACAATCAATGAGAGAATAAGTTTTTGCAAACATGTTTAACTTGAAATCGAATGATTGTATTACAATAATTAATAACAATGCATGCATGCACTAATCTCCCCCTCAGCCTGAGCTCACTATGATTGTTTCATACAGAATGACTTGGTAATGAAGAGAGCTAATAGAACAGTACAGGGTACTGTTCTATTTATAGTACAGAACAACCACTGAGCATCTTTTGGCTGACGTCACCATGAAAGTGACATCTAACCTCCTAACAACCTCTAACAACTGTTCTATACAACTACTGATCATAACCACTGATTACAATAAACAAATACAATACAAGACTAAACTACTGCTTCTTCATTCCACTGTTATAGCTCCAGGAGTGCTTTGTGTCTTCAGCAGTACTTGAACCATATCAGTAGATTGAGCATCAGTGCTTTATCTTCAATAGTCTTTATGGATCAACAGTTGTTGTGAAGGGCAGTACTTAGAGGTCATCAGATGATAGGGCCACTTTCAAGGGGAAAAATCTGATGCAAACAACTGCTTATGATGAATCCACTGATCTGATCCAGTTTTGGCTTTATCAATTGTTCCTTTGTAGGGTTCAATCCCAATAGTAACATATAGGCAGTTTTAAGACTTTCCAATTGCAAGATGATCCATGAGCTCAGCCGAGTTACACTCTCACTTCCTATGACATGGATAGTAAAATCCTACCTACCAGAAACCGTAGGGCTGCAGATCAACACTGTTTTTCATATATAACCCACCCAAAACCATACAAGTTCCTCGATCAATCACCAGCGACCACCGTCGATTGGCATTAACATGGTTAGACCTTTTTTACGTACCCCCACTGTTTAGGAGTGGCTACACACATTTTTTCTGTTAGCACAAGTATCAGTAAAAACAATTAAAATTAAGTTATATTATATACATTGAATTAAACACAAAGTAAACAATAATTCAACATAAATACTTACATATTGAAACAACCTTGGCAGTTAACATCTGGTATAAATATAACTGGACGTGATTAGAACTTAGAAGTATAACATTTATTATAAAAATATTGAACAAATGTGCTAAATGAAAAAAAAATACCATGAAGAAAGAGTTTCGAGGCTTGACGAGCCGCTTCACCTTCTGTTCCTCTTCTCCAACAATCCAACATAGCTGGGGGATTAAGTAGATGACCTTCACTTGGCAAATCCTGTCATTTTCAATAGATCGACTGCATAAGTCAACAACATTTAAAACTTTTCCAGCATTCTATATAAAAAATTACAAAAACTCAATCATAATGCATTTGAGATGGATTATAAATCCATCAATGCTTTGTGGAATTGTATGACACCAACGTTCATTAAAATCATATTTGTAATATCATAATGTTAGTCTTGAATTATATTTATTTTTTATGTAGACATTTCATGAAGCAATTCATATGCATATAATGAATTTAGTTGAAATTGATAGCTTATGGAAAAAAAAATTAGCAACAATTTTCAACATAGTAGTGATAATTATAAGAAGTAAATAAAAAACATATCATTTTTATTCTTTTCTTGTCTACATTGATCACTCTTCTGATTATCAAAGTGAACATCATTATCTAACTTCACAATTGAAATTGAAGAAATAATTTAGATTGGATATAAACATACCCTTAAACGATCACATCATTAGGGGAATCAGCTTTCTCATCAATCGATGATTGGTCGGCTGCATCTTCAGTATCAGATGATTCAGATAATCAAGGGTCAAATAGTAAAGTATACGATATAAACTCAACGCAAAACCTCAAACTTCAATACACACACAAGGATCTCAACTTCGAATTAGATGAAATTGAAACATGGATGTAAGAGATTAACCTGCATTGGTGGAAGAATCAGATTTTTTTGTTTATGTCAGTGAAGACTTTCTTGGCTTTAGTGGCAGTGGAATGGAAGGTCGTCCTTGCTTTAGAGACTAATCCAGTTGAAGACGACACCATTATATGCAAATTTGGCTACAAAAATGAGGGCATGTTTGGAGAGAAATCGTTGGTGTTTTCGCACAGTTGATTGAAGAAGAAGAAGAAATCGTGTGGTGTTATACGAAATTACTTTGTAGTCTTCAGTGACAACTTCCATCACTTTTCTAACCTCTCTCCGATGCTCTGTGAGCTAACATCCAAAATTAAACCTAATTTCAAAATCACATAAACGAATCTTCAGATCTGCGCAAGAAATAAGAGTGAGGATGGAGGTGAGTGTAGGTTGTATAGGAGGTTACTAGCGACGTGGAGAGAAAAAAAGGGTTGACTGAGGTGGTTTGAGACATCTATTGAAACTTCCAGATCATGTGGGGAGCGATGGTAACCACTTATAACCATTCATCTCAGAATTGTGGAGATCATGGGTAGGAAAAGGTGGGACTAACCACCAGCAAAAGGAAATAGGACAAGGGATCTGCGAAATTGAAAATGGGGAATTAGATTGGTTATTTAAGAGAAAAACGAACCGTCTCTAACTGCTCTTGAATAGGAGAGAGGGTGTGAAACTGCCCATTTCTCCATTATTGTAGGTGAAACTTACAGAGAGAGGGAGAGTGGGTGCGCTGGATGGGAGATAATGGGGAGATAACCACTGAGAGGACATCATGGGCAGAAAAATGTGGAGTAAAACCACCAGCTGAGAAACCGCCAATAACCGCCACGAACCGCCACTAGAGTGGTTATTTTTTGGAGTTTAAACGGCTGAGATTTCATCTCAGCATGATCCGACGGTGGATATCGATTTGGATGGTGGTTAGACTTAATGGGTTTAATATATATATATATATATATATGTATGTATATATATATATATAATATCTCAATCTAAACTGAAAATACTTTAATTTAACTGTATTTGTAAAAAAAAGTTGTTGGAGATCCACGGGGACAGAGAACTCAAAAGTTGCCGGAGAGTGACGATGATCAGGGTGACTATGGTGAATGATAGTATACGATGATGGCAAAGAGCCGAAGAGGAATCGTGGAACCGTCTCGAAACCCGGAACTTGTGAACACCAGTGATCGGGAGAAGTGTGATGTAGTGGTGGTGACTGGTAATAGTGAGGTTGCAGGTCTAACGATGTGGGTGAAGGATGATTCAGAGGTGATATCGCTGGTGATTGAAGATAGTTAAGGTGGTGATGATTGTCGGTGTAGAAGGCGGTCGCCGGAAGTAATGGTATGGAGATGATGATTGACGAAGGTGATTACTGATGAATATGATGTCCGATGATCAGTAGCCGGAGTTGCAGGTGGTTGTTACAGGGATGAAGATGATGGCTGTAACTTCGAAAACTATGGAACTCGAAACCGGTGGCAACTCGAAACCATGGTGGTGATTGTGACACGAAACAGTGAATCTCGAAAAACTCAGTTAACTTGAAATCATTTTGTCGAAATCACAGACTCGAAACCTCAGGAGAGATGGGACAGATAGTTTTCAATAATTTTGATTTGGGGAAGAAAAGTGCGAAAGAAGAAGAAGAACAGTGGTTAGGAAAGAAATGGGATGGGAGTGGGGGTGGGGTAGGGTTTTAAATAATTAATTATATTTTTATGTTTTATTTATTAGTAAGGGTGTTTTGGTCATTTCACACCCACTTAACATCAAAAGTTAACCTCCATCCGTGTCAAGGACTATCCGAGAACGAAATTGCAAAAGTTGGGGACTATAGCTGTAATTTTAGAAAGTTAAGGACTAAAGGTGAAAAACTAGCAAACCACAGGGACTATCCGATCATTTTTCTCTTTAATATACAAAGAAACAAGTTTCTTCATATAGTAAACCTCCCGTGTCTAACCTTCACATTAAACACCATCTACCACAATGTCACTACCAAAGCCACAGCCTATTATGTACAACCATCAAGACACCACCACCTGCTAAAAGTTCCCATTGCAAATGAACAAATCAAAACTACACAACCATCTATCACCATTTACCTATAGAAGTTATATTATAGCAAAAGATTAGGTTTGAGTTTGTTTACAGAAAACAATACCGATTGAATTATGCAGGAGAACCACCTAAATAATTTAGTCTGAAAATGATCACACACAGTGGCGGGCCCAGGATTTTTTTCCTGGGGGTGCGGAATTTTTTTAAAGATTTTAGACCCCTAGCTATATAAAAAAATCGGTTCATAGCGGATCGGATCGGATCGGGTCATGTAAAACAAGTAAAAACAAACAAACAAACAAAGTTTAATGGCGGGTCGAATCAGATCGGGTCGGGTCCATTTCAATTCTCAAGCAATCAAACCCTAGTTCCTAACTTTCTATCACATTAACAAACAAAAAAACATCAAAGTTCAAACCATCCCTACTTTTATTTCTCTTAATCATTCAATAAAAGAACAAAAAAACTTATCTATAACATACCTTGGTCTTTAATTAGAATAATCCGGCGATAAAAAGTGGTTCAACCTCTTTCCTTTTGAGAAATTGCGGCATAACTTCCCTACTCATTGTTCATTCCTAATCCTATCACATACAAAATAAACAAGGATCTTCAAGTGTTCAGCCATAGCCCATGTTCCGTAATTTTCAATTTAAAATTTTGAATTTCAAGCCCTAGTAATTATTATTTGCCAACCAACAATCATATAATCAACAAACATGTTTGCCAAGTGAGGTAGAGGGAGGGCGGGAGTCGCTGGCAAGTGGCAGCGATTTGGATTTTTTTTTTTAATTACGTGGACTGTTTTGTTTAACAAAACTAGTAGTTGGGTTGGGCTTGAATGGGTATTAAGTTATTGGGCTTGATGGATTGAATTTAAGTTTATTAAAGGGGTTAGTAGGCTAACTTGTTTACATAATTTGATCGGGTTTCAATCCGTGTTCACAATTTTTTTACATAAATTCCTAACATTTTTTCTAAGGGGTGCGGTCGGAATTTTTCAAGGGGTGCGGACGAAAATTTCCAAGGGGTGCGGTCTGGAATTTTTGCAAAAAATACCACTAATTTTTTTTTCAAGGGGTGCGGCCCCCACCCACTCCATGACTTGGGTCCGCCCCTGATCACACACCTCTCGGATTATCCGTGGTATACAAATTTTCGCAACAGTTCACACCATTGGGTGTACATAGCATTTGCAAGGAAAGCAACTCCCATTAGTATCGCCACAAGCCCACAAAGATGGAGGTTTCTCTATAAACTGTCTCATTCTTGATGGTAATTTTATAAGAAATTTGTGTGTTTAGTGCGATGTAGTTGAATGTATAGTGAATGCCAGTCTCTCATTGAGAGAGGGGTTATACATAGCCGAATTCGTTTCTTTAATTACATTAATAATTTGAACATTTTTTTCCAATATTAACATTTGATCTTAACACATATCTCAACATCTTTATTGGACATAAAATTTGACATCTTAATTAAACATGTCATTCATTCTTGGTTAAGAAACAGATGGTTTTTTCTTTTGTCTTCGGTGTTTTTTTTAACTTTATTTTTTTGGAAGAAGGAATACTATGCTCTAGTATTTGCAACTTGAAAAGCACCAACAAAAGGTTCTGAACGACTCAAAAAAGTGAACCGTCGTGTGAATGAGACAGCACTTTCTTGTTTGGGTTAAAAATACAAATACATATTTTTGTTATATATTTACCAAATTAAAATAAAAAGTATAGTCAATATCAGACATATATAGAATTAAAAAAATATAGAATATAGAGTTAATACACAAACATATCGTAAATATA